>CALNXI010003649.1:0-33961 GCA_942486025.1 Porites evermanni
AGGGGCAAACCGTCATGAAGTAGCTCGCACGTTAATCTTTCCTCGAGGCATAGTCTCTCCAACGGAGAGGTGAACATGCCGCATGCAACAATGGAATTTGAACTCTGCATGTTCGGATGAAAACTGCAGCCGAATTGTCCGCTCACCTTCTCTATACAAACGCCATTCCTACTCCTAGGGTTAAAGGCATATTATAATTTTTACCAAAGCTTAGGATTGGAAAAAGCGCTGCCAGTCTGAGCCGAGCTTTCTTAAATATCACACATCAAAAACTAGAAGGCTGTGCAAGCGAGCGAGCGTCGACACAAGCCTCCCGAATATCGGCTAAAATATATTTCCAACTGGAAAATATCGGCCAAACACGACTAATATTCTTGTTTGGTAGCTTTATCTATGTAATACTAATATTTAGATAACTTTTCTGCGGCAAAAGCAGGGAGATTTTCGACCGGACTTACCGCACGCTCGTCTTCTTCGCTGTCTTGCCTGCGAAAAACGGCGCGAAAATACGTATTCTTCAGATTACGTCACGTGTTCAAATCACCACAAGACGCACAGGACAATGAATTATTGTTCTCCTTTATAGGACCCAGTTTTCTCTCAATGTACAAGCTCTTACAAGATCTTTCAAATAACTAGACAAAAATTGTTGAAGGAAAAAAACCGAAAAGATTGTTAGAGTAGGCATTATCTCAGTTAAATTTAAACACAAATAGACACTTGGATCCAGTTATAACGATGTAGCCTGTGTATACACCAGGCAGACCACCCAGATGAACAATTCGGTGTCTATAATTTGCTCCAAAATGCAGACTTAACGCAAATAATTCAATAAAAGTTTGAAGGAAATGTTAACTGTGTCATGTAAGGGAGCTATTGGGTAATAGGCTTCTGGTCACGTCTCATTCTCGTCCCCAGAGCCACTCGGCTTAATTTGTAACCTACCACGTGACAAAGAAACGACGGACTCTGGGGACGAGAATGGTCATGTCTCATGTTTTTTTAGCCTACTGCGCGGGCGCTTGGAAGTAATGGGCGCAAAAAAGAACGGGGTGCGTTCTTTCCTGCGCCCATTACTTCCAAGCGCTACATACGCAAGCTATGTTTTTTCCGCCGTCTCGTGCTGTTTTAAGCGCTATTTTGCGAGATGAATAGATGACCTTGTTTATCTGTATTTCTTCTGTAAATAAGATCGATGCTCAGATTTCAATAAACAACGGCCTCACTAATAGAGGGTGGTCTGCCTGCGGTGCTACCATTCAAAATGGGGGCTCCAGTTCACCGCACTTCAGCGAAATCGCCATGCAGCAGCCCAAATATAAGACGCTTTATTTCACTTTAGTTAACTGTTCAATGGCAAGAGTTATTAAGATTCTCCAGTTCAATGAGCTGGAATTCTCCATAACACATCGCTATCAAAAAAGAATTGTCTTAAAGTTACCGGCAAACACCTGTCGAGGAAACTGCAGGAGGCCTCCAGGCCCGGGGGGGTAATTTAGGAATTTTTGGGTAGGGATGTGCCGCTGGGACCCTGGAACCCTCAGCCTATACCAGAGCTAGTTCAGCTGAATTTTGTTACCCTGCGCTAGTATTCGGCTCCTGACTAAAATCTCTAAAATTACCCCCTATCCTAGAGTAGCTTTTAGGCTAAACTTGCCGATTTGATTTTTTCGTACGTTTTCGTTTGTCAATTCCTGGTTTCTCTAGTCTAGATTAAAATCTTCAACCAATTGAACGGTTTCCTGGAAAATGATACCCTATTCTAGACCCAAACTCTCTGATTTATATACCCTATCCCAGAGTGAACTGCTTGAAAACCATACCCTTCTATTCACAACGGCCCATACCTATATATATAAAATGTCAGCAAGTCCACAGCAACAAACCAATGAGTGGTGCCGGATCTCCCAGTTGTAGACCTGGATCAGTAGAATTAAACTTGTAGAAAAATAAACGGCAAACTGATCCTTGCGGCAAGGCGATGAAGAAGTAAACAAAAGAATAAAACAAAAATATCTTTTGTTTACTTCTTCATCGCCTTGCCGTAAGGATTTATAGTTTGCCGTTTCATATTTTTCATACCTATATAGTCCATATATGGCAGTACCTCCCCTCCGGGCCTCCAGGCCCTGGTTGTTCAAACGCTCGATAGTGCATTCTAAGGGATAAATCACTTTCAGTGGATAAGTATTAGGGAAACCAATTGCGTTACCGACTGGATGGAGATTTATCCAGTGGATAGCATTATCCACCAGTTTTGAACAACTGCGGGCGCCAGAAATATAACCAAGTAAAAGGGGATGTATTTTCAAATGCAGGAGCATTTTCTTTCGTTCCAGTTACAAATAAGTTTATACTGATCTGTTTGTGCCACTATTCCCAGTAACAATTATTGCAGTCTTTCCCTTCAAATGGAAACCTTTGATCGACGGTACCTCCTTTTCCAAACGGCCATTTTCATCAACCGTGATCAACTTCAGCGAAACCCCGGCACCTCACCATCGGATTCGTTCCCAGAATTTTTTTTGTAAAAGCTTTATACACATACCGTATTTTCTCGATTAAACTCCCCCGGCGTTTATTTAAAACTTGGCCTCAGGGACCCGGCGTTTATTTGAAGCTGGCGTTTAATCGGGGTCCGGCGTTTATTAATGAAATAAAATTTTCATCATTTTTAGGTTGATGTATTATTTCACATTCTTTGAGATCCGTGCGCAGTTTGTCAAGGCGGGACGATTTCTCCCTTGGACCCGACCTAACATAATGTCCCTGTATCTCATACATACGGTATTACATACGGCATTACATACGGCACGTGTATATTGTAATCAGTATTTATGCAAACAGAACAAAACGTTTAAAGTTTAAAAATGGTAATGTCGCCAACGTCCTTTATGTTTGTATCAACAAACGTTCGCAATAATGTTTGCGTTCTAATCGACTAATCTTCGTGGACAACAATCTCATTACGTTCTTCTTCGAAAATGTCCGGCTCTAGGTCTGCGAATGGGTCGTTTTCATCTACGGGAGCACCTTGTCCCAGCGCAGCGTAAAATGCCGCGGCCCTTTCCGTAAACACCTCCCCCCCATTGCTTAGTGGGCCTTCTTTCTGAAGACAGTGGATTTTCTCATCTTCCGATCCGTACGTGTCATAGCAGCGCTTTTCTAGTGAATATCTGTACTTGTTGGCTCGACGCAAATAAACGCCGGGACCTTTATTAAACGCCGGGACCTCGAACAAACGCCCCCGGCGTTTATTTAAAAACTAGCAGTTTTGACCCGGCGTTTAAAAAAGGCCGGCGTTTAATCGGGGTCCGGCCTTTAATCGAGAAAATACGGTACCTAAGGAAGCAAAACATAATAATCTCAACTCCCAATTTAATGAAAAACAAAACAGTAGTACCAGTGTGCTATATACAAAAGTACGGCCACGGAGGAGTGTCGTTTTCATAGTAACACGCTAGGATTCACCGTCTACAGATTCAATACTTGGAACGGCGACAATACTATAGCATATCACTATTGTTCCCGCGCTATTTGCTTGTTTCCATGAAACAGCTGCAAACAGAGAAGGATAAAGCACGGAATAGAATGGAACCAACATGACCATCTTTAAAGGTACAAACTCCTCGTACGTATGACGGTGAAGAGAAGACCCTGAGCTAAGACTCTTATATAGTTTTTAGACCTGACCTTGAGTTTTCTATCTCGTGTAATTCTAGAACACACCAGAAACGCATCCAACGGTTGATCGAGTTTAACGCATCGGAAAGAAAGTCACTATTTAAAGGTGATCAGTGAGATAATTTCTCCACAATGCGTAAAGGATCATCAAGATAGGGATGAAAGCTTTTTGACGGTAATAATTACAAAAACTTTAAACAAAAATCATTGAAACGATAATAATAATGATCTCATGAAAGTATTTAGATCTGCTTTCAACAAACATGGCAGCCGGGCAGCCGGGGTTGAGAATTGGGACACAAATTGCTCGGTAATTTTTGTTTTCCAGTTAATGATATAATAAAACCGATATCGACAAAACCGATGTCGTTAACGTTATACAAGTGAGTCACCATTTGTTGGATGGTGTAAAATCGTCCTCAACTTCATGTCTCAAATGAGCAGGGATTTTTTAAAAATAAAAGCGTTGAAAGCGAGCAGCACACTTTTACAAACATTTTAAAAGAGGTGACATCTAACAAGGTAAAGCTCCTCAACAGGTGAAAGTGAATATTAGTTTATTATTGTGAATAACGGTAAAGAATATCAAGGGAGGTGTTGATTAAACAGTGGATTTAACTGTTTCGTCAGGGGTCATTTGGTGCCCAAGATCAAGTGCTATGGCCACGTAGGGTGCCAAATGGCCTAGCGGGTTACTGTTCTTGCGAGATACGTACGCTTTCCCGTAATAAGGAAAATAATGTTTAAAGCAAGCGTTCCAGCGCGAGGTCGTTACACAAGTTTGAACGAGAGCAAAAAAACGTTCTCGACGAACTAGCGCGGAAATGCTTGCTATGCGGGCTAGCTCACGCAGTCTGGGTGCCATTCTGGAGGCGCTACATACATGTATACGAAAGGGAATCACTGGTCTGCTTCGTTGGTTTCGATTTGCTGACATTTTTACATGATCAATATAATCTTTTTACCAATTAGTCGACGGTGGCAAGTTAAAATATTTTATGATAGAGTTAGAACTGATTCCTCATAGGAAAATGCTTCAAAACTTAAAACGCACAGCATTTTCTGTGATTCAGTTTAAGTTTCTGGCTTGAATGATTTGAAACTGTTGTACTTCCACCCCAAGTGTTACATGAGAAACTTTCACGGGTCGAAGGAAAAGTCGTGGCATTAATTTGCTTACGGTTATGTTCCACGTGGTTAACAAAAGAAAAATAAATAATGTGATAATTAGTTTACTTGGTACTTTTTTAAGAGACTTTGTTTGGCTCAAAATTAATCATAACTAACAACAGAAGTTTGACATGCTCTGCACAACAATCTGAATCAGTTCAAATGAAAGCTACTACATGAGCAATTCAGAGAAACGACTTGAACAATAGACTTTATACTTTACTGATAAAAAGTTAATCGACAGAAAGCATTCTTAAGGAACTTGATAACTCTCTTCTGTGCCCCTTGGTTGCATTTCTGTGAAACCTGTAGTAAGCCGACCCTATGTTATGAGCGAACTTTCTGCATTAAGCGGAAAATTAGCATCAACAAGCCCTCAAATGAAAAGTTTCGTCCCATTTTTCTGTACTAGTATGAGCCTGATGACACCTATATATACATTAAGCGGATACTACTGTACAAGCGACATTCATGTTTCGTGACTCAAGCCCTTTTTTATACTGTCTTGACACGAGTTTCACTGTGCCTTTTCTTCAGTATGGAGAATTTCATGGTTTATCAAGGGCAATAGACACCTAACCTTTAGTAGTGATTATCTTGTAAGTAAGATTGATATGTATAAAAAGCACCTCCACATACGATATATTTGGTATTAATTAAGTGGTATTTGAGAAAAAAAAGTACACCGAGCTTTAAATCTAATATTGAGTGGTGAGAATTCTGAGCTGTCAATTATTTAGTGAATTTCTGAAGCCTGATTTGGGGTGGGACGTATTTTATTTTGCGACTGAGGAGAATATGCAATTTGGCTGTACGTTCTAACCACCTACCGAGGCCAATTGCCGCACAACCACGAAACCATGTCGCTTCAGCTTTATAAAGGTTTAGCTTTGTTTGACAAAAATAATAGCTGTTGAATCAGTGCCGGAGTAATTACTGATCAAGTGCTTTTTAACATTGTTCAATTAGTTTTTAAAGTGCAAATTCAAATTTACAAAAGAGAGAATTGGAATATAATTCACGGACAAAATAGAAAATGTTACTGTATCTCGATCAAAGCATGATGAAATACAAATTGCTCTAGTCTGTTTGTGTTTTACAAAAATCGCTTTTTTTTCGCGGGGTGTTTATGCTTGATGAAGCATGCCTTAACTGGCACGTCACGCTACAATGAACACCCTGATTTATTCATGGTCGCAGCGTGTGGGCTTGGTCATAAACGGTTCCTTTTGTTTTCGATTCTCATTGTACAAGCTGTGTCATCGCCAACGCAAATTAATTCTAGCAAATGCAGTGTGTGTGATGTGAAACACGCGACTTAATTTGAGTTGAATTTCAGTCAGTTTGAAGGAAAGTCAAGTGCGCCTTGCTCCGTCGACTAATGGAACGATTGGAGAAGTTAACAACGCCATCGATCGGCGAAAGAGAGGTGGGAGAGGGGCTGGAAGCCTGTGTGAAAAACAACTTCGAGGAGTATAACTACAAGTGTAAAAATGAAACGGAAGTTGAATCTCTTCTTCGAGAAACTATCAGCCAATTAGAAACCGCCTTGCGTGAATCGACAAAGTTGCTTTCACAAAGAGACAATGAGATCGTTTCATTGCGAAGTGATCTTGGTTTATGTCGGGGTGAACGCGGAAATAACGCAAGCGATACTCTTGAAGAAGAGTTTAAGAACTCTCAAAAGCGAGTTCTTGATTTGGAAAAGGTTGTACAACAACTTCAGCAAGATATAACCATGTACAAAGCGGAGAGAGAGAACATACTCGCAAAGGATAACTTCAATGAAGCAAATGTCGCAGGACAGACTTGTTACTGTGGATCGCTGTGCGGGGCCATGAAAGAGATGGTGGAATTGAAGAAGAAACTTCACGTCACAGAGCAAAAGTATAGTAATCTAAAGCGAGCGTTTAAAACTTTAGAACGGAGTAAGGTAAGGGTCGGAGTAGCGCATCGAGATAGCCCATGTACAATAAGCTGACTGTAGAACGTTTCGAGAAAATATGGACACATATCATGACTTAACGCAGTGTTGAGAAAACACGTTGAATGTTTGACATTTACTCCTCGGTAAATTTCGCAACAAAAGACACAAAGTCAGAGAATTTTTTCTTTGTCAATCTAAAGCCTGAAATTTGGGCTGGAAAGGTCAAACTTGAGTAATTGATTTTGCCCGGAAGGCCTCCTGGCGTCGTTTATGACCGCCCAACGATTCATCCTGGTGACATTGGCGGGAAAAGACTGTCATGAATGAACAGTTCGGAGGAGGTCTTTTATCGCCACCTGTCAGGATAAGCGGTTAGTTCTTCTACCAGCAATAAACTAAGTAACTATAAATAAAAGTCATCACCTTATCGTACAAATTTAACCTCTGAGCTATGTTTTGGTTCTTCTACATATGTAGTTGAAACTTTTTAGCGATGACATTTTCAACAATCGTTGACGAAAGTTTTCAACAGCTCTCCTTGTTCCAGAGCTTTGCTCTTTGATCACATAAACCTGTCAAACTGACAATTTTCAAGCTTTCTCCTTTCTGCGACAATTCTCCGGAAAGGTCACTACTTATAGCCAAAATGGTTTCCGCAATCTTCGCTACAATGTTGATTTATAAAGAAAGTTTACCGAAAATGTCTCATTACAGATAATAGGAACAAAATTTCATGAAATAAATGAAATGTGATAATTGTTCAAATGAATGGAAGTGTACTTTAGAGGTGATAACTATTTAAAACAAAGAGAAAGAGAAGACTCTTGTAAATAATCTGCGGTAAAAATAGGATAACTCCATGCACCATATTTGTAGACAAAAAAGAAGTGTATAGAGTAAGCTTGTAGTCTGCAATCGGTATCCCAACTGAGGAGTAGATTTAGGCGCGCAATATTTGTAAATAAAAATGAGAAAGTCTGTACCTGTAACTAAAGAACAAATATTTAATCACGGAGGTAAATAAAAGAGTTTAGTGCAGCTTTTTTTTTTTTAAACTTCAATGAAGCAAATGTCGCAGGACAGACTTGTTACTGTGGATCGCTGTGCGGGGCCATGAAAGAGATGGTGGAATTGAAGAAGAAACTTCACGTCACAGAGCAAAAGTATAGTAATCTAAAGCGAGCTTTTAAAACTTTAGAACGGAGTAAGGTAAGGGTCGGAGTAGCGCATCGAGATAGCCCATGTACAATAAGCTGACTGTAGAACACTTCGAGAAAATATGGACACATATCATGACTTAACGCAGTGTTGAGAAAACACGTTGAATGTTTGACATTTACTCCTCGGTAAATTTCGCAACAAAAGTCACAAAGTCAGAGAATTTTCTCTTTGTCAATCTAAAGCCTGAAATTTGGGCTGGAAAGGTCAAACTTGAGTAATTGATTTTGCCCGGAAGGCCTCCTCGCGTCGTTTATGACCGCCCAGCGATTCATCCTGGTGACATTGGCGGGAAAAGACTGTCATGAATGAACAGTCCGGAGGAGGTCTTTTATCGCCACCTGTCGGGATAAGCGGTTAGTTCCTCTACCAGCAATAAACTAAGTAACTATAAATAAAAACCATCACCTTATCATACAAATTTAACCTCTGAACTATGTTTTGGTTCTTCCACATATGTAGTTAAAACTTTTTAGCGATGACATTTTCAACAATCGTTGACGAAAGTTTTCAACAGCTCTCCTTGGTCCAGAGCTTTGCTCTTTGGTCACATGAACCTGTCAAACTGACAATTTTCAAGCTTTCTCCTTTCTGCGACAATTCTCCGGAAAGGTCACTACTTATAGCCAAAATGGTTTCCGCAATCTTCGCTGCAATGTTGATTTACAAAGAAAGTTTGCCGAAAATGTCTGATTACAGATAATAGGAACAAAATTTCATGAAATAAATGAAATGTGATAATTGTTCAAATGAATGGAAGTGTACTTTAGAGGTGATAGCTATTTAAAACAAAGAGAAAGAGAAGACTCTTGTAAATAATTTGTGGTAAAAATAGGATAACTCCATGCACCATATTTGTAGACAAAAAAGAAGTGTATAGAGTAAGCTTGTAGTCTGCAATCAGTATCCCAACTGAGGAGTAGATTTAGGCGCGCAATATTTGTAAATAAAAATGAGAAAGTCTGTACCTGTAAGTAAAGAACAAATATTTAATCACGGAGGTAAATAAAAGAGTTTAGTGCAGCTTTTTTTTTTTTTTTCGTATTCATTTTATTTGCTTTATAAATGACAGGGTTCTATTTATACGCAAGCAAAGAACAATAAATGAAGGCTACCTAACAGATAATGAATAAGACCACATTCATTTACCACTGTGACTCCTGCGGTGACTGTATGGTTTGGTGCATTCTGGTCTAAGTCATCTTACAATATTCCGTCCTATAATTGAGGTGCATGTAATTCTAAGTCTTGAGTCTGTGGGCGAAATCCCGTGTTAGACGTCGTACCGAGCGACGACTCAAGAAGAAGAGATATACTACGCCGTACCTCATTTTCCTGCGGCAGGCTTTATAATCTTGTACAAGCCGGGTGGTTCTAACTTTAGCCTGGGTGCAGAACAAAGGAAATAGGGCGTAAATAGGAGACGTCTTCACTCAAGCTATTTTAACTTTTGAGTCTGTTAGTTTGACCATTGTAATGGCAGCAACAGTGCGGATACTTCTTTTTGGTGTTGTTTATTGTGCTGTACGCAAGGTTGATCAACCTTTTGAGTCTGTGTGTGAAATCCTAAAGTTTAATTTACTGTAACCATTCAAGCAAAATTCCTCAGTGGTACTGTTGCACAGTACTGTTTCTGTTGTTTGATTGTTTGTTCTCAATAGCGTTTATCAGGAATTTTGCGAAATACAATTTACAATTTTTCTTGAGTGGAAATTTGATGACTATTAGTAACTTTCGAAGGGTTTCGAAGAAAATTCTTACACATTTCTACTGTAATAAGGTAATTTCAATAGTGATGATGAGGTAATGTGAAGTCGTCCCTTTTCAGAAGATTTAGCTTCGTGGAATTCCCTGTGAAATTGGTTTTTTTATATAGCAGTACCAAGAACCTTTTGAACGTTTTTACGTGAGAGCGGTTACTACAAAAATAAAAAAGACAAACAAACAAACATACGGCGAGAAAGTTAGGGCGCTTTCCATTTGTCAGAGCTGATCGGCCAGAACATTCATGTTCCCGTAGCAATGATAATTTCCCTTTTAATCAAAACTCTCCAGCCAGATCAGTCAAATCCTGAATAGCATCCACCGAGGAGACGGTTTTTCAGCAAAAACTCTTGGAAAAAGCCTATTTCGTAATCAAACTGACTGGTCGGGCAATGGTCAGGCCGGCCTGTTCCGACAAATGGACAGCGCCCCTATGTTTAAATTAACGCTTTTTCAAACTTTATCGTGGTTATTCCAACTCGTTCAATTTGTTACAATGCGACTACTCGAACCGGGGCACTTGGAAGAAGATCATCCAGTCACACGTTTTATGAAAACAAAAGATTCTCAAGTTTTTTTGCAAAAGGACCAATAACCTTCATAACTTTGAGGGCTGTTTCCTGAGAGGTCAGGTAAGTTCAAACGGTTTTAAGTTTTCAACGGTTGAATAGTTAAACCCCGAATTTAATTGGTCCGTTTGCAAAAAAAACTTGAGAATCGTTTGTTTTCAAAAAACGTTGTGATTGGAATCTTCTTCCAAGTGCCCCGGTTCGAGTAGTCGCACTGTAAATGTTGATGAAGTTCAGAAAGGGAGGAAGCAAGATTTGCCGAATGTTCACACCTTCTCTAAAAACGAATCTTACTGAAAAATTTCACTTTGTAGTCGAACTTGATGTCGACGAGGAAATGGAATAAAAAGTCGTCCTCGTCCCCAGGCTAAGGCGCACTTTGTCCGCTGGTGGAGCAGAGGGGGCTTAGAACAGTGCACGATGAGCAAATTCTCCAAACAACCTTGACTAGTGACGTCATGATCCGAACTCGCCGAGGACGACCAGGGCCGAGGCAGCCAAATAGCATGATGGACGTACAGATCTCCGTTGATTTATGATACGTGAACATCTTTGTGCATGCGTTGGGAACAACATCTTTTCACATTTTTAACTTTGGATCTTTGTTTTCTATTCTAGTCGCCAGGGCCTTTTGCTTCTTTTCTCTGTCAGCTGACAGGGGCCCTGAGAACGAAACTGTTATTATTTCCGGAAACTGGCCTCGCTCTTCACTGAAATCATTAAGTGCAGGCTCCGGATACTAGATTATAATGTCCCCCTTTTTATAAAACTAGGGAGGGAAACCTAGAAATGGGAATTAAAAGCAAAAAAGTAAAAATATCAGGAAACACACGAAAGTGGACGCGGTCAATTCTAAGAAAACGACGGACATCCCACCAGTGTCGTGTGGTATTCCCCAAACAGGTGACCGCAGTTTAGTAACAGGTACTTCCGGTTTAAGGAAAACCGCTCGCAGGTTCACATGTCTCGCTTTATTGTTCTTTGTCCAGTCTCAAAACATCACAGCTGATTTTATCTTACACGTGAAAGTTCATGTTCAGCCAGATCATCACTGGTCTCTGACGTTTTCGTTTTAGCTTTGATGGAGAATTCAAGGAGAAAGAGCAACGAAGCTCAGGAGGGAAAAGCTGCACTAAAATTAGACGACTTTGAGGTGGACTTTTTTTTTTTCGACGAAGACTCCGATAAGGAAGGGGAAAGTGATAATAATCAAAAGAGTAACAATGATTTTATATCAGATTCTGTTTCGGTGACTTCAAACTCTCTGCTAAGAGCTACAATTTGTGAGCTTGAGCGCGCTTTACAAGACACAAGACGTCTCCTATTTGAGCGAGACAAAGAGAACAGTGTGTTACGACATGACCTCGAGCGAGCGCGCAAAGATCTTCACAAGGAGACACAAGCGAGGAAGAAACTCGAAGCAGAAAACGAATCAAAGGCGGACAAGTCACGAAAGGAGGAAAACGAGAAATCAAAACTACGAGATGAGATTCAAGAACTGAAGGAAAAACTACGAGAGTACGAAAATCCCACGGAAAATGGAGACTCGGACGAAATTATCCCTTGTTGCTCGTCGATGCATGAATTGGTTGAACTTCAGCGTAAGTTAAAAGAGACTGAAAAACAACTAGAAGAATTTAAACTTAACAACCAAAATGGGGGAGATGATAAAGCAATAGCCACAANGACACAAGCGAGGAAGAAACTCGAAGCAGAAAACGAATCAAAGGCGGACAAGTCACGAAAGGAGGAAAACGAGAAATCAAAACTACGAGATGAGATTCAAGAACTGAAGGAAAAACTACGAGAGTACGAAACTCCCACGGAAAATGGAGACTCAGACGAAATTATCCCTTGTTGCTCGTCGATGCATGAATTGGTTGAACTTCAGCGTAAGTTAAAGGAAACTGAAAAACAACTAGAAGAATTTAAACTCAACAATCAAAATGGGGGAGAGGATAAAGCAATATCCACAAGACCGAATATTGGAAGCACCACCAGAACCCACAAACAAACGCAGAAGGAAATTCAAACACAACTTAAAATGAAATTTCTCCGAGATGCGTTCTTCTATTATATGATAGATTTTCACGCTGACGAGCAAATGAAAGCGATTTTAGCCATTCTGGATTATGAGGACAGACGCCATGAGATCATCATCGAGTCACATAAAATGAAAAGACAAGGGAAAAAATTTACTGTGAGAGAGGTTTCTAGCCGGTCACTAACATTTGTACACGAGGAAAAGCTATAGCGTTTTAAAAATGAGTTTCCCTACGCTAAGAATTGCGAGTGGTTGCTGTGAAACTCTTTCGGGTTTTTGAATAAAATATTTTGTAAAACCTTGCGCTTTCCTAGTCAAACTTACCGTGTTTATAACTTTCTTTTCATGATGATCCTGTGATACTTATAAACCCTTTCAAGTGAATCGGGCGCCATTTTGAATTAGGACAAACAGGGCGCAAGGTAGCCGAAAAAAAAAGATGACTGTATATTAGAGCCTTTCATCCGTGAATTTACAAACTATGAGAATAATTCTTCTTAAAATCAAAACATCCACTTGTGGTGGCTCTTTTCGTAACTCAAACGATAACGAGAAATTGGATGATAGCTTAAGAAAGGTAACGTTTTCTCATACTGAGGAAAACTACATCTATTTTCTCCACATTTTCTAACCCCTTGAAATGACGTTTACAAAGAACTTATAAATATATAAACACATCTTTTTTAATAAAACAAAGTTATCATATCATATTTGTCCAGATAGATTTAAAAATATGGATACACTCCGGCCATAAATGCAACACTAAGAAGTCTTCTAAGATCACGTAAAAGTGCATTCTCTATCAAACAGTGCATTTCTTCCGGCGAAGCTTTTATCATGTTCTAGCACACTAAAACAGTTTGCAAAGATGAAACAAACCTTTTCACCACAACGAAAAAGGTTTATAAATTAGTTGCAAAAGGTTTCCAGCTTTGCAAAGAACATTCGTTTTCAAAAGTAATCACAAGGGAAGCTACTAAAAAAACACGTGAAAGAGTGTTTTTCTGATACATTCAAACATTTTGAATGGTTGTAAAAAGTTGAATAAGAAAAGAATAGGAATGTACTAGGCCTTAAAAACATATTTCTGTGCTGTAAAGGATGGTTATAATATTTGTCATAAACATAACAACTTTCTTTAATTTACCAGACATGTTTCGACGGTACATCCGTCATCTTCAGTGTTACATATTTTGAAATCGCTGTTGAATTTAAATCCCGTGCGATGTTACAAAGTTCGTTACATTACGTTGGCAATATTGCGTACTGAAAAGTTTAAAATTAGTGACGCTCAGCTACTTACAGGGAGAGAGTCAGGTTTATGTGTTTCACCTGCTGGTTGAGGTCAGGTTTCTCCCATTTTATGAACATGAATAGATTCTTTTAGCTTCACTTGGTATTTAGTAGCTGCAGAGTCCAGTGTGCAGGATGTTCGGCAAGACTCTGAACTCTGCAGATGTCTAAAAGCAATCGAAGACCTGTCGGAAAGTAAGTGCTCACGCACTCGTGTGGAGATATGTCGGCTGGTTTCACCAACATAACACGAAAATTTATAAACCACATGGGTGCGAAGCCCCCAGGGACAGCATCTTTCAGATTATTAAAAAGATTCTTGATTTTGAAAGTAGTAAAGACAAGCCTTATATCAACAGGCTTACAAAATTGATTAGCAAGTTAGCGATTACTTCTCCGTCCCGTGACTGAGAAATGCCCAACTTAAGGGATTTTAAAATAGAACTTAGGTGTTTCCTGGGGCTCGACTCCCGAGTGAGGTGGTGTTTTCCCTCCCTTGCCTACTGAAAGTTGTTATGTTATACAGCTATCTATATTGTTGCAGCTATCTAGACCTTTTGAATATTTGTCATCCTTTGAAAGAAATCCTAAAGCGTGACCATTTAAATGAGCAGTACTTTCCTGTGTTTCTATTTATTATGCTTTTACGAAGTGGTTTAACTTTTGAGTGTGTGGATGAAATCCTTAAGTACCACCATTCAAATGAAAGCTACTTGGCAATACTCTTTGGTGGTATCGTCAACAATACTGTACAAGGTGGTTCTTACTTATTTTATCTGTGGAAAAAACCCTAAATTTTAAGTGTGATGATTCCAATGAAGGCTATGCCGTATGAAGCTTCCTTCACAGCATCCAGTGCAAATACAATGAATATTCAAGTCTTTCTAACTAATATATTTTGTATTTTTTAATGCCCAGCGTTTATTTTAACAAAAGTCTCGTGGATGTTTGAACCTACAGTCTGTTTGTGCCCGTTGGTTCCAGACGATGGAGTTTGAAACAGCGCAAACAGACGACGAGTTTCAGAGTAACTTTTCCGCTGCCCTCTCCGTCGAGGTAGCGTAACCTCCCTCGACAGTTTTTGACAGCTGTATGAAATTCTTTGCATTTAATACCCAAACTTATCACGGAGAATTTCTTAAGGCTTTATTACTACTGCAACAATTATCAGATAACATACCATACTTCTCACAGCCTTTGAAAAGCCGCCCCGTTCCCTCGAAAAAAAAAATCTTTTTCTCCCCGATTTTTTTTGGAGGGGAGAAGGCGGCTGTACACAGGCTTTACTTCTCAAGGAAGCAGTTTTGTTTTCCTCTTTCGACAGAATTTTACAAAACTGCTTTTGGTATTTTTTCTAATATTTTACATATATAATTTATGACTTTAACTATGAACTATCACTTTTTTCCTGAACAAGTCTGCAAAACTAGAACAAAAGACCGTTTTATATAGACCATATGCTGAAAGCTCCGCGAGGAAAGGTTCGCGCACTATTCTCAAACAGTTTATCAACTACATCTCTCATCTGTCCGTATAACTGGCCGGCCTACCTTCTAGGCTTCCTTTTCTATCTTTTAAGGCAAAAGTCTTGGTTTGCAACTTCGGTTTGCAATGCAGTATGTGATATGGCATCTGAGATATACATCCTTGAAAACAGATAATTATACAGCGTCAAAACACTTCGCTTTATGGTTGTGATAACTGCGCGCGTCTCTCTTTAGTCGCTCGGGTTTTTTTTCTCTCGAAAAGGTAGTGGAGACTTTTGGTAACTGACTTTTCTCAAGGTCACTGGGGTCACTAATGGCAACCACAGGCCTTCACCACCATATTCGTGTACTTTTTAAGAACAACGTTGTTGTCATCGTCGAAGTACAGAACTGAGATAGCCGTGAGTTTGGTCGGAGAGCAGCAAGGTTGAGGTGCGACACTCGGGGTCATTAGATGTACCAGCGTTTGTACAATGGCGTGATTTGTCGCATTCATATGTGCGCTGAGAGGAAAGGAACACTCGCCATGACAGAAAAAAGCAGAATACCCCTCCGGGGCTATGATCCAATCCTGCCAGCCTAATCGCTGGAAACTTACGTAGAGCATCCTTCGACTACAGCTTTTGTGGTTACCACTCTTGGAGCTAGATCCCACGTTGGCTAACTGAGGCCTGAGAGATCGAGGAGAGCGTCGACGCCTCGGGGAATGCTGGGGAAAAGGTTGATTGGGGAAAAAGCGCCGATATGTGTCACCACGGTAAAACGACACTAAAAATGGACGCTTTTCTTGCGGGCCGTGAAAACCGACAAAACCGATGTCAAATGGGTTCACTTCTACTCCAGCCATAGTACGCACCGAAAGTTCTATCCCAAAGTTCTTAGAGGGTTCTTTCGCCCATTCAAGTCCAGCAGTTGTGACGTCAAATGCTTGCCAGCCCTTTTCCCAGTGACGTACAACAAGGACGCCCAGCCGCTGTAGATCTTTTCCCGGCTGCCGAACCTAGATTACAAAAAAAGACTGTGTTATAATGGTGCTTCTTTACCTGCTTCATAGCGTCAGAAAACAGCCGACATTTGGCGACGCCACTACTGCTTTCCCCGCAAAATGACGTCTGAGAAACGAGCGTAGAAATTCCATACTGATGACGCGACACTACCCAGATCTGGGTAGTGCTTTTGATTGGTCGTGCCGCGTGGTAAATTTTCTTCAGCCAACCAATCAGAAGCACTATCCAGATCTGAGTAGTGCTGCGTCATCAGTATGGAATCTCTATGCTTGTTTCTCAGACGTCACTTAACCTTTTAAGTCCCAATGGTGACCAACATCAATTTTCTCCCCACAATATTGATACCTTGCCAAGAGATAAGGCAATGAGAATTTATAAAATGATCACTAAAGAGACAATGCTTTGATCTTCTATCAAATTCTCTCAACTAATTCTTGAAGGAAATGTATGGAGATCAGTTTGGAGAATTTGTATCTGGATATTAAGGCTTAAAGGGTTAAAGGGTAAACCAGCCAGTGGTGGCGTCGCGAAATGTCGGCTCTTTTGTAAGGCTACCTGCTACACGAAATTAGAGTCTGATACTTAAGCATGTTCTCCTAACTGTTTCTATAGGAAAATCAAGAGAGGAAAAGCATGAGGGCAACAAATGAGAATTAATTAATTGATATAAGGGAGACCATTCTGGGTTTTACGGGGCTTTGTCATGGTTGTCTAGTTCATTTTGTTAATAGAGAGCTAAAAGGTGATGTTACACGAGGCGATTCGAAACGACGATTTAACTGAAGCGCAACACAGCGTTGCAACATTGTTGCGACATTGTTTCGAATGGTTACAACATTGTTCCAGCATTGCAACGCTGTGTTGCGCTAAAAATCATCGCTGCGAATTGTCCCGTGTAACATCACCTTAAGCAACAACGACGCCGGACGAAGGCTACGAAAACGTCACTTAAAAAGTGAATTTGCGCTACTTCAAACTTTATCCCACTTATTCCAACTCGTTCAATTTGTCAAATGATGGCAAATTTGTCTGGAGTTGAATTCTTGAAGACTTTATAAAAATACAGGAAAAGAAGTGGAGAGTCTTTGTCTTGTATTAATGTCCTCGACAAGGCAAGGCAAGGAAATGTACAAAAGAGCGATGCACGTGCAAAGTTGTTGTTTATATTTACAATCCGTTTCATGGTTCTTCAAGTTTGTCTATCCGTTTCTCCTTTTGTGAATTCGCTGTGTTATTTATAACGTCTTTTAAATGTTTTGAGGGGTTAGTTTTATGTTTCACTCCAGTTTGGGTGCAATTCTCACTGTTCAAATTTTCATAAATTTCGTAACACACCCGCGGGGCGCTTCCGGCTACAATGGCCCATACAGGGAGGCTCCGCCCGAAAGGGGTACCTTTTCCAGGCTTGAGGTATATGAAAGGGTAGGGATTTCACTTGTTGAAGCATATGAAACGGGTGGGAAAATCTGTCATTACGGTCTGTAAAAGGCCCAAAAGGACTAAGAGATGCATTTTATGACTGGAAAACTCGCCAAAACGTTCTGGTTTGGTAATTTATTCATATTTTAACCCTTTAAGCCCCAAGATCCATATACAAATTCTCCAGACCGATCTCCATACATTTCTTTTATGAATAGTTGAGAGAATTTGGTTTAAGATCAAAGCATTCTCCCTTTGGTAATCAATTTAGTAATTCTCATAACCTTACTCTTATTGATCTGCTGATGTTGTTAGGAGAAAACTGATGTTGGACACTCTTGGGAGCTAAAGGGTTTAAGACAGTGCATTTACAGCGGTTAAAAGGGATGCAAGGTTTTAACTAGATAAGTGACAAGGTTACCATTTGTCAATAGAAGGTATAGGAAAGAGGTACCTTTTTTCGGTCAAAAATGGCATATTAAAGGGTAAGAGGTTGGACCTTGGAGGGGAGCCGTCACATATAGCTTTTTTAGGGTAAACTGATACAAACCTGATGTAATTCGACGCGGTACGTGACGTTTAAAATTGGGATCCTTAGCTTGTTGAACTTCTGCTCCTTATAAATGCGAAATTCCGCGGCAGTCATGTTCTCTCCTTGCGGTGTTTCTATCTTGAAACGAAACGTAGCGTGTAGTCTGGAAAGCTTGGGCCGCGCACCGCGAACTACCAAAAAAAGACAAATATACATGTCAGTTATTTTGATACAAAAAATAGGTGAATGCTTCTACAGATGAGATCATTGAGCTTAATCCTTTCACCGCCAAATTTAGGAAAAAGCAAATGTAAGTACTGGCAGAGAGCTTTCATTTGAATGGTCACATCATAGGATTTCGTCCACAGACTCAAAAGTTAGAGTTTGAAAGGTCACATCATAGGATTTGGTCCGCAGACTCAAAAGTTAGAGTCACCTTACAAAACTCCATCGCCCTCTCTGGCAGTGAAACGCTTAAAGGAACTATGTCACGAGGCGATTATGCGCAAGCGCGAGCGTCATCTGTTTTTTCTTCAAAAGACAATAGAACTATCATGTTGACTCGACAAGATTTCCTTCCGGACTGTACCCGGCGCCGACGGAGATTTGTTGTTTACATTCACTCCAGTAACATTTTTGATTTCGAAGACGTTTTTCGTCTTATCTAAGATTTGGCTCGCGGCCCGAAAATCTTGTTCCGTTCGTTTTAAAAACAGCTTTTCTAATGTGAAACTCGTGTCAGAGGTTAATTGATCCAAGTCCAGTAATATTTGCCTGATTTGCTCGCGTCCTTAGTGTCTGTACCCATACACATATATATTGCAAAAGAAACACGTGATTCTCTAATCACTTTTCTTCTTCAACAGCTTCCACCATCTGAACGCCTGGAACAGGTGCACGACTGAATTTTGCAGCCAACAAAAAAATTTCTGTTTCCGCTCAGCAGTGACTACTGGACTAGTTTGTCGGGGTTCAAAGTCATCTCATCAGGAAATAAGAAATTAATTAACTAACTCTTTCACTCTTAGACTGAGTTATGATGAGATGACATGGATTTTGTAACTTTACTTTGTACACCTGTACACGAAATCTGCAGATCTGACGTATTTTTTGGACGAGTGAATGTTCGTAATCGGCCTAAAAGCCCCACGACACGTTATGAAGTTTATGAAACATAGCCCTTATCCCTTCTACATTATATACCGCAATATTCCGAAAATAAGCCCCTCCAAATATAAGGCCCCCGGGGGCTTTTACTTGGAAATTGCCCTCACATACAAAGTAAAACAAAGCAAAAACGGTAAATTTCGTTCCAACTATAAGGCTAGCCCAATTGATTTTGAAACGCAAATTTCCCTCCATAGATAAGCCCCTCCGCATATAAGCCCCTCAAAAAGGGCCTTTGAAAAATATAAGTTCCGGGGCTTATTTTAAGAATTTTACGGTATCTACAGTACAAAAAAACCTAAAGCGATAAACTTTACATTTACTACGTTGTAAAAATTTTAAAAGGTGTCCAAGGGGTTTTAGGCCAATGGGATCTTATATTGGCCAGTTCGTAATGCCGTGGCGGTCATCTTTAATTTTATTCCTGGGGAAGATTGGGGAGAGTGGAAATTACAACCCTTGGGGTAAGCGTTTCCCTTTGATTCGCCCTTTTTTAATTAATTCAATATGGCCGTTTCAACATGGCGGTTATTAGACAGGTCGTTATTACTGACGGGAACCGAAAACACTCGCGCACACGGCAAAAACGTAAGCCTGTAATCTGCAGACTGAACGAAATTCTGTGACTTACCATTCAAATGAAACCTTTGGTATTGTACCATTTATTTCTTAGGATTTTACCAAAAAATATAGTTACATTTGTATGGCCTTTTTTTATTTGGCCCTACTCGACGCTATCAGGTTTGAGAGTCAATCACTGAATCACCGTTTCCTCGAGTCCCCATTCACTACATTTCACAGCTTTCCTTGTTGCAATGCGACAGCCCTGCAAATTTTGTTGTCCTCAGAACACTGGCGTCCATATCATGATAACTCAGACATTAACACGAAATCCGTGATGTCCAGATGGAAAAACTATCACCGTCTCAAAATCAAAGCACGCCATTAAAGGGCATAAAAGATACAAGCAGCATTTAAGATACTGATAGCAAGTATCTGATAACAGCGACATCGTTATCAAAAATTCTAGTACCTCCTCAAAATGCTCCTTATCAAAATTCTTATCAAACTTAATAACGTACTTTAAAAATCAGGGACAAGTTTACAATTTGCCTTCCGTTTTAGTGTGGCATTAGTTTTGAAATATGACAGCTAGGATGACAGTATTAGAAGGAATTATAAAGCAGCAATTACGCAGAGAGAGGTGATTATTTTAAGAAGGCACTGCAAAAATAGATAACAGAAATCTTTTCCAAGACGTATAAAAATGCTGAGTGAGAGTAATCTTAATCATCCTAGTTAGATTTTTATGGATGGCAACGAAGGTATTAAAAACTAACAGTACATTTAAATGGCGTTCGCACACTTCATAATTACATCTACTGTTCGATACACAATACCACGGGAAAAAACTGCTCATAAGGTCTTAATTGAATGATAACGGCCCTTGGTCGGATTTTCGTCCACAGACTCAAAGCCGGTTAGAACTTTGTACGGAAGCAGCACGGAAGTCCAAATTAACTTTTACTTATCCGCTGAATATTCCGAAGCTACCGTTTTCCTTCCGCAAATCACAGCCAGTGTTTATTTCACCCGGGCAAAAATGTAATTTTTATCTTCATTTACACGGTTTCTCGTACATTCTTTCTAAACAACGTCTTTTTTTGGAGCGATTTGAAAAAAATGTTATTAATTTATTCTTTCCTGTATAAATTGTCCCTTTTATCAATATTTTTTTTTCATTACCAACAAATTTAATGCTGCAGTTGTGCTTAATCTGATGGTAAAATTAAGAGTAGTCAGAGAAAATGCGATATTTTAGTAAACATTCTTATCAAAAAGAACCAGGGGATTTCGACTTAAAGATTTGACGAATTTCACTAAAATAATTTGCGATGAAACAATAACTACTCCTTGATAAAACAAATCATCGTCAAATCGGCTTTTCCAGCTGGACAGACCGGCTAAAAGTCAAAAGAAGCCGCTCTTCACATATTTCAAAAGTACCGTTATAATTTTAGCGTCTTAATTTTATCTAAAAATATCTTTAGGGTGTCCTCTCTGATCCCTTTTTTCGCCTTCAGGGACATGCGATTATCTCTCCTTACACTCTTGATACACCAATTCGCCAAAAAGCATAATTTCGATTTAAATGACCACGCAAGTCACAGCAAACTTTTACGCGGTAACACAGAAGGATAGTAACGCTCAAACGCTCAAAAGGTTTCGATAGAATGGTTACACTTTACAGACTTCAGTAGAATCTCATCCACAGACTTCTTAGAACCACCTTGCACAGCTTAATTGAGTACCACAGGAGAGCAATTCTAGTATGGTGGGTCAATTTTTGAAGGTTTTTTTTCACAGACTCGAAATTTTAAACCACCATTACAACAAAATAAAAAGTTCTTCAGGAAAGCAATACTTAGTAGCTTGTCACATGAAAGGATTTGATCAACAAGCACAAAAGTTAGGCCCAGCTTATCAGGGGCGGATACAGGATTTTTTTTAGGAGGGGGTGCACTCGTCTCTTGCTCTACTTCAACACCAACAAACCACATAGTTTTTTTAGCAGAATACTAGTTGTATTAGGAAACCGCAGGTCATCTCAGGGGGAGGGGGGGGTGCGCACCCCCTGCACCCTCCCCCTAGATCCGCCCCTGCTTATACAGCTCAATAACCGCCACCAGAGGAAACGGACTACTTCAATCGTTAAACAATAGGATTTCGTCAACAGACTTACTTGTTTTGTTAATGGTCCGTTCGATAGAGAAATCCTGATTTGGACTTTTAAATCTGGATTTTAAGATTTTCCTTCACAGCACGGAAACACAAAACAGATTACGCAACTATACGGATTTGTACGTCAAAATCTTTATGAGCGATTTTGATGCTCGAAATCCGTCTTTAGAAATCCGAGAAGGATTTCAGTAAAATCTAAATTCCGATTTGTTTATCGAAACCCCACCAAGACAAGTTTCATTTGATCCGAGCTACCCAGAAATCCAAGAAGGTGAAAGTTGACCTATTCGGACTCGTGAAATGACTCAAGCATAGTCATAATCAACTGTTGATAACAGAAATGTGTACCAAAATAGGTTTTTAATAATTATAGTGCATGGAAGATATTTTTACAATTTCTTTTTAGGTATATTAAGAAAGTATATACTCGAATTCCCCTCTAACTCGAACTATATTTCCTTTCCCTTGATCAAAATTTCACTGAATTTACCCCGATAACTCGAAAGCCCAGCTAACTCGAACTATTTTTCTTTTCCCTTCAGAGTTCGAGTTACCGGGGTTCTAATTTAGTCTATGTGTCCCCCATTAGATGCAAAGCTACATGCATCGACACTTAATATTTCAAGTAAAAGCGACGAACGTAAGGCATAAACTTTCAGACACTCGACGTTTCATCAAGAACATCATTTTTTTATATATTCTATTGGGACCACCTCTGATTCGGACAAAAAAGATTAACTGCACTTTAATCCGCTTGCATCGATCCTTGTTAAAAAGATCCTTATCCCACCGACCTATTCTGTTTTGCCATGAAGAATCTTTTTTATCCAATTAGTTTGCATATTTCAAGGTGCCATTGACCATAAAATACTGACATATGTCACAGAAATTCGTCATTTTGTCGGATCGATCAGTGTATTTTTAAGTGGTCGTGGAGTGTCGATAAGTGCCTTTCTAAGATTAGGCCTTGTTTCGCATACTCATCATTTTTCAGGCCATTTAACTCTGTCTGCATCAATTCGCCCATGTCTAGTCACGAAATTTTGCCTAAATACATCTCGAACTGATGACGGTTGTCAAATTGTAAATAAATAAAAAATCGAGCGGTAAATACAGTTTACCAGAAACGGCATAAAGTGAAAATAGTGCTAAGGCATCGAAGTAGGAATTGCCGTGAGCGCTAAGGCGTCTCTGAATTGAGGCACACCAAGGTGAAGTTATAGAAATTCTTCACATTATTTAGCAGTATAAAACAGCGAGTTACCGGAAAGTACCGTTCAATACAGCAGCTTCCAATTCAGTAATGCCACTGGAAAATGTCATTCATCAATGGACTCCAAAAAGATCCACTTTAGAATTCGTTAAAGTTAAAAGCTACGTTTTAAAATGGCGAAATATTGATTGACTTTTCAGATTTCTCTTTGCGGTCAAAGATTTTCATCTCACAAAACAACTGATTATAATAATACGTGACCAGACTTAAAAAAAAAAGGTTGTATGTTTTCGGCTTATTTGTAAATGCACAGAACTTAAACATTACAGAAAGAAAATAACGTCGCTATTACAAGGCTTCTTTCTGGCGAGCAATGATGACTAATTTTGTCTGTGTCAATTGCCGCAATATCAGATAGGTAAAGATACCGTTGAGATTTTAAAACTCGATCTGTTCCAAAAAGTTTAGTTGAGTACAGGACATTTCGAAGTATCCGGTGCGGTGACAAAATGATAAATCGGAACTACGAAAACATATTCAGTAGGCTCGTGAGCAATGCAAGGGGCCACATTTACAGACGTGACGTTTAGTAATGATTAATAACTTAGGATTCCAAATGGAGGCTATTGGTGGAACCGATAAAAGCACTCTAATTTAAAAGATGTACGCCTTGTGCTAATTTTGGGTATATTTTACACGCCAACATCAATTTTCTTAGCAGAAAGCGACGTCAAGTCGTTATAAATAGCTTATTTTTTTACTAGATGGAAAGATTTATTTAAGTTGCTTATTACATTTTTTCTATCCTTTGCGCGTAAACTGATTAAACTATTAACCCCGTCAAACTGCTTTCTTTAAAATCTTCCTTCATCTTTTCAAGTCTGTATAAAAAAATGGGCTCCGTTCATCCCAGGCTTAGTTTTTAATGCTCTGATGTGCGATTCACATATCAAAAGAGAAGTGTGATATTACTTCACTTTTATAGAAGTTTTATTCGGCCAAGTATATTACTTTTAAAGATACAAAAAGTGCGCGACAAAAACTGCGATAATTCGTGAAGTATCTTCGAGAAGTGCTAATTAAATATCTCTTAACAATACAGACAAGGTTTCCGCTTTAGACAATAGGACCACAAATTTTCTAAGGAGGCGCAGAAAATGAAAAACATTTGTCATTTTTTACGGCACGGATAATAAGCAGTACAGAATGTGGCGATATTGTTAATGTTCCTTTTCTCCCTTTCTGTGGTAACAATGTTGCCGTGAACTGCGTCATGGCAATAAATTTTCTTGGCCTATTACGGATTAGCTTGTACATTTCACTTCATAATTATCCACTCTCTACATACCGTGGTCGATTTCGAACCGAACACTTGTTGGTTTCTTTCGCGTACACTAGCGCGTAACATGTCATTGGTTGGTACCCATATACAAACTTGTGGGTCTTCTACAAATACTTACTCTAAAAGCTCTATTCAAATAAAGCTATCATTTCTCATACGCGATTATGCAATTACAGTACTGTTATCTACCGATTGTAATCAATAAAACCCTCAGACGTTAGTGAAAAAACAGTACCAATTTGGACGTTAATATTTTTATGGAAGATGACCTTACCATGGTTAACGTAGCTCATGATGGTGTCCGCACCAACCGCTCGTGAATCCATGACCGAGCTATCGCAGCAAAAATTTCCGTTTGAATCACTGGCATTCATTTCCAAGCTGTTGTACAAGTCCATCATATAGAGTGGGGCAGACATTTTGCGGCCATGAAGACGGGTGTTAAGACTGAGGCGAGGACGATGCGGCAAGCCCATAAGAGCTAAGATTTCGCGCTGCAGCGTTAAAGAAGTTGTATCATTCTTTACAGATTGTGCGTCGCTAACATTCTCCTTTCTTGGTGAGTTGTTAACTCGAGGATTCGACCTGTTCCGACGCGAGGGCTGAGTTGGGTCCTCGTGTTGTGCATTACTAACAGTACTCTCGGGTTTGACAACTTGATTAATGGTGGACGCCAATGTGGATTCACTATCCGTTGGAGACGCGAACAGAGCTAAGAAGCTCACGAGTAGTAATCTCTGCGTGCACATCACCGTTTCGATGTCAGACTCGCAGAGTAACCACGGGTATTTATAAAAATATGCGACCTGACGATGTTATGTTTTGGAAGGTAACTTGATTCCAGCGATTGGGAGAATGTTATGCATGGCTGGCCGGTGCGCCTTCTACAACAATAGGCTGTCAGTCATCTACCGCCTTGTATGACGAATGCGTGATCTTCAAGCCAATCACATCGCGGCGCTTTTGTTGAAAAATTGAAAAAGAAACATCTCGCCTTTCAAATGCTGCTGGGTTAATGTCACAACTAATTATCCCTTGACTGACACCCAGCAATGACTGCAGCTCCCAAGCATTGTTATGGATTGACTGTTAAAGGTCTTGTTGATTGACGTGATTGATTAAATTTCACGACGGCCGGGCAAGGGTAATCAACAGATATACCTCAAAGGATAACCTAACCTGGAAGTGGAACTTTAAGGAGAGAAAAACCGGCTAATACCCTAAGAATTCGGCGATTTATATCACTGGCCTTTAAGATAAAGACTTAAGAAGCCAATTTGCTTATCCCAAAACTTGACAAGTTCTTTGATCTTAACCAAGACCCCCTCAAAGGCAAGTGTTAAGCAAATCGGTCACCGTGATAAAAATAATTCTCTTTGTGAACCCCCAGTCAAGTTGAATACAAAACAATCAACAGCTTCTTCAGTAAATCGGGCCGGTGGGGTGTACTGTAGCAGTCATTAGCTCTCTCGCAAAAAAAACCTTCTAAATTAATATTAATTTTGGAGTTTTTTTCGATTCTTGCGTGTTTAGTAAGGAAGCATGAAACCTGGCTACTTAATTACTAATCTCATATGCTTTTGATCAATTACGCTGCCGTTATCGAGTAAAAAAGATTGCAAAACACTGCAAATATTGTAATGTTTGCAGCTGATAACACGTAGAGTTTTAATAGAAAACAAATTGCACTCCCGACCGCGAAATTTTTTTTCACCGGAAATTGCCAACGCGACCGGAAGTGCTTCTGATACTAGGCAAGCTGCTGGCCTCTCTACACCTGGTGGGAAGTGAGCCATAAGCTAGGACCGGGGCCACAAGGCCAATTTTTTCCTCTCTTTATTTCTCAATTCTGTTTGTTTGTATACTACAGTTGAATCGCAATGGACACTCTTATGAGCTGAAAGCTCCAATGCGGGAGCCTCATTATCACCCGGGGACAAAATAATTTATTTTCATACAAACCGATCCATTCAACTAAACCATTTTGAAAACAAACCTCCTGGAGTTTTTCTGGGTCCCGGCCCGGGCGGCCAAGAAGAGCTGGAAGGCGGCTGTTAGCCTGCGTAGCATCAGGCGCTTGGAAGAAATGGGTGCAAGAAAGAACGCGAGGGAGATCCCTCGCGCGCCCCGTTCTTTGTTTGCGCCCTTTACTTCAAGCGCCTGCTACGCAGGCTAGGCGGCTGTACGTGCTCTTTTTGAAATTTGGCTTCTCTCGAAATTTAGGTGTTCCTTTCAAGTTTACAAGCATAAAGATGGAGCACAGCTGAGGCCTGTTAACGTTCCATGACCGAGTCCTGAGATGGAGGCTTGAAGATTATGGTATTGTCAGGCTCTATACCAAGCCCTAGGGCTCATTTAATGTTATCTCGTTACAGGCGCCGTTATTTACTTATTTATTTATTTATCTTTTAGGGCAGAGGGAGAAATTTTGAGGACGCTCGCGCACGAGGGGAGCCGCAAGGAGAGCAGGTCAGCAGGCCTCCTCTCCACCGCCCCCCTCCCCCCCACCCACTGCCCCCTTTGCGTGTTCCCCACTCGCCCACTATACTCAATCAAACTGTTAGTTAGTGTTCATTCACAGTTTGAACAGCAAATTGAAGAGTTGTTTGTTTGAAGGATAGGGAACAGCCGCAGCCAAAACAAACAAGGGAAGACAAATCGTGCACTTTTCATGGAAAATGCGAACTATGTAACTCAGTGTGAAACGGTAAGAGGTTGACGTTTAGAATGTGATTTACGTTAAAAACTTTCCCATTTTGTATTTTTAGGTCAAGTGTAGTTAACTCTACAAGTAATAAAGCCGGATACTGGCTTTTGACCAGACAAATCTGCACTCGTTGGAAGGCGGGCGCTACAAGACTTGCCACTGAGTTCAAGTAGAACTGAGAAACACTTGCCAAACGGGCAACCATCAACATAAAAGCGTGAAGAACTTTGAGAAACTCTAGCGTTACATCAATAAAAGCCAATTTATTTCAGTTGGAGACAACATTTTTGCTGAAAAACGTCAGGATTTTCTTTATTGTAAAACCCTGGGCTTGAAGGAGACCGTTGATTACTTTGTTGCCTTAATGATAGGCGTGACTAATAAACGACTCCAAGAACCTATGCCAAGACTTTGAGGAATTCAGCTGCCGACTTAACTGAGGCCACATCACAAAAACAGCTTGCACAAATCAGGAAAAGGAGAGAATTTTCACCACGTTCAAAAATCAGTAATTTGACTTTTTTTTTACCTTTTCTTACTATAGTGTACGTGAAACGTACTTTAGTACTTTTAATTGTGAAGCTAGACAGCCTAGCCGGGGTGCTACACTGATGCAACGGGGAGAACGTCATGGCAAAACAATGATATCTCGTGCATTACACGATAACTTTAATTCGTATAGTTCTTTTCTTTTCCGTCATCACTGCACAAATTCCAATAACAACACGTGCAACGTTATACGGCGGAGTTCACGGTCAAGAATTTAAGGCACAATTTTTGTTGTTGAGCCTTTACCGCGGGTTCCGGAATCTCCAACCAGAAAATTTTTGCTTGTCGAATCCGGAATCCTAGGCTCTGGAATCCGGAAACCCACTAATGATTCTGGAATCAGGAAACCATGTTCCACTGACAAAGAATCCCGAACCCGGTGCCTGGAATCTGGAATCCTTGACGTGGAATCCAAAATCCAGGACTGTTTCTGACTTTTTCCTCCATGTCAAAAGTTGAAAAATACCGTGAAAAGGTCTATTTAAGAACGCAAGCTATCCAGCCGCTGAAATATGATAGTGGGACGCTTGTCTGAAGCAAAAAGTTAAGGTAAACTTTTTTTTAATCACTAACAAACACCTCACTGATCGTCACGTTATAAAGTTTTAAAAATCGAATCGAGGACTTCTTTAGGGGTAGAGTAAAAATATTAGACCCATTTTCTTCAGAGGTAGACCCATATTCTCCATATTCTGAGAGCCATATTTTATGAAAGTCTTCAGGGGAGTATGTTAGTTGATTTTGAACAACAGTCGTGTTACTTATGTCCATGTATCAGGGGCACCCAACATCAAGTTTCGGAAAATATCTGTTCGGAAGACGATTCGAGATCTACAATTTTCGGAACATTTGTTGTAAAATTTCTTGCTTGCCTGCCTCTCCTGGGATTTTCGAACATCTAAAAAATTGTATAATTGCCCGTTTTTAACAGATTTTACCCTAAAAAGGTCACCTAGAATTTTCGGGAGCCTTTTTTCTGGCTGAAATTTTCGAAAAGGTAAGTTTTGATCCCTACAATTTTCGGATCACTAGACTTTCAGCTAGGAAATCCGAACAGATGAAAACTTTTTAGGGGATAAAAATATGCCCATATCTACCGTTTAAATACTAAAATACGTCTAACAATGCTTTGTTTAGGTGGTTTTGAACTATAGTCTCGTTGGGTGCTCCTGATGTTTTAGGAAGCAAGGGATTTTTCTCATGGGGAGACTGGTGGTAGGAAATGCGAAGAAGGCTGGCACTAGTTAAAATGCCGCTGACCAATTCCGAGCCGCTTAAACAATATGGCGTCCAAATGGGGAATGCACGTTCCTGTCAACATTTCAGCTGCTGTTCGAGATGATAAGAAGTCTGGCAGGCCATCCAATGTACAACAGCTAAACGAAATATCATTAGCTCTACAAGGACAACAAACTGTACAAGACATTGTAAACAGGGCAACGAATTTATTCCGCCTTATGGAAGAGACGAAAATGGTAGTTGATCATAACAAAAACAAGAGAATTCAAGAAACTCTAAGTGCGATAAAGGAGCTATTTGCTCGACTCAGGGTTATCTATGATGAAAGTAACAGACGCGTGGTTACTCCTCAAGGAGAAAATTTGGAGGTAGGAATTTTAGCTACACGCACCCCACCCCCACTTCTATGGATGAGTGTCCACGGCAGATAACTTGTAGCAATCTGCCTTCAAAAAGGGGGAGGGGGTGGGGGCAAGATTAGCTCTCGTCACGAGTTCACGACACAATTTTGTTTTTCACGAGTCGCGAAACATCTACCTTTTTACGCTACCCAAAACTAGAGGTCGTACAAAATGTCAAAAACGTTATGTTAGTCCCATTTTATAAAACAGAGTGCTTCGATTAAGTTAATTAGAGTTTTACGAACCTTATGAAAAAACCAAAAAAAAAACGTCACTCGCACAGCTCGCCCACTATGCGTTGGTAGTCCCCTCATAAATGTAAGAGTATCATTGTTATCATCTTCCACAGGATGTTCATGTTCACTGTCTGTATTGTTGATCTTGGCCATGTGTTTGGTTAATCTCTGGGGGGCAATAAATTCCCTAGGGAGGCCTGCTGTAGGTGGTTCTGAGAGCACTGAAAGGGGTAAAGAAAGTTTCCTCAAAAAATTTGGGTCTCGGAAAATTTTGGCCTGGTTTCAAAATCTCGGAAGCGTTTGTAATAGGTCGTAAGGTCTCGTTTTCTGTGATTTTGTGTCTTGGGGTCTCTAATTTTTTTAAGCCTTGGTCTAAAATTTTGAAACCTGGGTCTCATGGTCTCAAAAAAACTCAAATTTACCATTCTATACCCCTACTGAAGTGTGAAGACTCAAAAGTGAAGTTAAATCAAGCGACCAGATGCTAGCTAAGTATATTTGGCCAATTAATGATATATTTTCTTCAACTGATCTTCAATGTATGTGTACACAATCAAGGATTCTGGCAGTTCACGTTTCACAGAGTGCACTTCAATCAATATTCACAGAACATTTTTTCAGTACATCACGATTCATGGACACCAAAAATGGTCAATCACTGCGTCACGAAAATAAGCTTGCCCCCACCCCTTTCAAGGGATTTATTAAAAAACTAGGATGGTAGGATGTTTTTTTCAGAGGGTTGCAAAAAAAATTGAGGTGGTAGGAATCTACTCATCCATAGTGTTGGGGTTCAGAATAAAAATGAAACATCCCATTACCCAACCCATACTCTTCTGAATTACCAAAAGTCTCAAGCCAAAAAGCCCAGTGTCACCTTGCACATTCTTCATGTACTGTTTTCTACACATTTCTTAAGGTACCAGTGAGGAAACTTTGTTTAAACATTGACGCAGTATCTCTTGCTGAAAAACCATTTTCTATATCCTCATGATCTTGAAAGGTGTCAGCAAAACCCAGATTGAATTAACCCCTGTAAGTCATTAAATGACAAAATGTTATAGGTAGGGGTACAGGGATTGACCTGATCTAAGTTTTATTGATGCCCTCCCCTGCAGTGGCCATCGTCCATGTTGAGGTCAGCTACCAGAGTGATAGAGAAAAAACTTGTCAGTTACCTACTGAAAATAATGCCTCTTTTAAGCTCAGTTCCTGTATTAGTCACATTAAGGTTACATTTGAGACGTGGTTGGTGTTGTGTCAAATTACAGTTTGGAATGACTGTTTGGGAGATGCACTTTGACCCGATTTCCTGAGGAACATTTTAGTAATTGGTATAAAAAGAAGTGACATCTTCCCCAAAACAGTACAATTCAACTCAATTCAATTCAACAATCCCTTAGTGCGGCTCAACCCAGTCTCTAGTTGTACAGCCTCAAAAATGGCCAATTATAAAAAGGAGCCACTTTGTCTATTTCCAAAGGGCAGGCACCTAGTACAGATTTGACTATGAAGAAGTGATAAAATGAATTAACTAATTTGCTTTGAAAAAAATGCCTTTTTTCATTAGGCTATGATTCCTCTGAAACCTGCAGAAGAAGAACCTGAAGATGATGCTCCAAAAGATGCTACTGCCCTTCAACTTGAACATGATACACTACAAGAGGTAATGTTCCATTCCAGTATTTGTCATCATCATCCCTCCATCTCCTGGGACCAGGCTCCATAGTGGAGGAAAAAGGAAAAAAAATGAGATCAAACAGCTTAGTGGTGGACTGGGGAGGTGGAAAGATTCTTCGGCCCTTTCCCCTCCCTGGACTGCCATTTGGCTAGCTTTGCTTGCAGATCTTTTTTCACTCTTTTCCCCTAATGCAGAGCATAGTCCTGGCAGGCTTACTGCTGGCTGACCTTGGGTAACAGTAGGCTAACAATGCCCAACTTTCTGATGCAAATTAATGTATAGGCCAGCTGTTGACTGAGAGACAACCAACAGTTGAATATTTGCTACTTCCATCCATGGCATAGTATTTTCAGTTGTTGTCTTGCAGTGATGAAAGAAAATACCCCAACGAAGAAATTTGTTCTTGACTGTGTGCAATCAACTAATACTTAATATCTAGCCACAGGTGGCCCAAGCTCAAAATATGACCATTGCCACATGTCTCAAAATACAGGGACACCAAACGAGAATATAGTTCAAAACCACTTAAACATAGCATTGTTAAACGTATTTTAGTATTTCAATGGTAGATATAGGCATACTTCTATCTCCTGAAAATTTTTCATCTGTTTGGATTTCCTAGCTGAAAGTCTAGTGGTCTGAAAATTATAGGGATCAAAACTTACCTTTTCGAAAATTTCAGCCAGAAAAAAGGCTCCTGAAAATTCTAGGTGACCTTTTTAAGGTAAAAATCAGTTAAAAATGGGCAATTATAACATTTTTTGAATGTTTTCGAAAATCCTAGGAAAGGCAGGCAAGCAAGAAATTTTACAACAAATGTTCCGAAAATTCTAGATCTCAAATCGTCTTTTGAACAGATATTTGAAAATATAAGGATTTGCATGGGAGAAAAAACAACATTGATTCTGTAGCCTACAAATGTAAAAGGATTTAAATAAAAATCAGCTAACCTTGCTTAAGTTGTGTGTTTCTTCTTTCCTGTGTGGTTTCTGAGCTGATTTATGGCCATTTAATCCTGTTAATGGGTGTTATTGGAACCGGTTATCTTTCTCCACAATCTATTATAGAGAGAGCAAACCGGTTCCGTGGCTGGCCTCCCGTAGTACATACAACAAGAGGAGTTGCTAACAATCAACACGAACGTCCCAAACGTAGTTTATTCACAGGTCCTCGGTACAACACATTCTTTTTACTCCTTAGTTCTTGGATCCTGAGTCCCGAGATAACAATCGTTTAGGCCGTATAATGTCCGATGGATGGCGATAACTATCCAAAAACTTGAACAACACGAGAAAGGGCTAACATGGCGGCCGCTTACTAAAATCTGGTGCGGCTGCTAAGCTTTTACAACATACCGCTGACTGCGCAGCGCTGCAGTCACATGGCTCCCCTAATTGTTGCCTAACAATTACTTAAGTTAATGTCCATACTAGACAGTTAAACAAAACAAATGTTCATAAAGGCGGTCACTTGTGTCTTCTACACCTGTCGGGGCGACTTCACTGAGTAGTTGGCTCCTCGTTGGGGAATTCCTCGGTCTCCCTGCTGCTATCACCAACATCCGCTTCATCTGCAGAGGGTACCAGTAAGACTAATTTGTGGATTGGTCTATCCAGGAACGTAGATGGCTTTCGACGTCTGCCTTGGTTGTCAAGTTCTCCATCAGCTTTCACAATTTTGACTTTTCTGATACATCCGTCTTCGCTAGGGTAGACTTCTACGACTCTAGCGAGTGGCCATTGGTTACGTGGTCCTTCGTCTTCCTTGGATACGACTACATCTCCAACTGATAGATTTCGCTTTGGATACATCCACTTGTTACGAGCCTGCAGGCTATGAAGAAACTCACGGCGCCATCTAAGCCAAAATTCGTTCGCGAGATATTGTACTCGGCGCCACCACTTGCGGGAATATAGATCTGCTCGCTGGAACCTTCCAGGCGGTGGAAGTACAACTTTAGCTTTCAAGGTAAGTAAATGACTGGGCGTAAGTGGTTCTGGTGCCTCTGGGTCATTTAAGTCGTTCGTAGACAAGGGTCTGGAATTAACAATACACTCTGCTTCAGTCATGAAGGTTCTGAACGCTTCGTCGTCCAACTGTGTGCCAGCGCTCAGAAGTAACGTCTCCAGTGCACTACGAACAGTTCGGATTAACCTTTCCCATGTGCCACCCATGTGGCTGGCATGAGGTACATTCATCTGAAATGGTATCCAATCACATCCGTTCTCCACTAAGTACTCTTGCACCCGGTTCTGATCCAGTTCTTCTAAGGCAGCTTTTAGCTCATTCCTCGCTCCTACAAAGTTTGTACCCTGATCACAGCGGAGCTGTCTGACTGGACCGCGTCGGTTGAGGAAGCGACTAAGTGCGTTGATGAAGGAACTGGTACTTAACGAGTTGGCTGTCTCCAAGTGTACACCTCTGCTGGCCATACAGGTAAAAATAACTCCGTAACGTTTAACTTCACTCCTCTTTTCCTTGATCGGGAAAGGTCCAAAGAAATCTACAGCACAATACGAGAAGGGGGCCGAAGGTTCAACTCGATCCACAGGCAAATCGGCCATCTTCTG
>CALNXI010003650.1:0-40712 GCA_942486025.1 Porites evermanni
GAAACACATCTTTTGATGCTAGCAAGGCCGTTTTCTGTCTAGCCAAAAGGAAGCCCTTCTGCTTAGCCAAAAAGACCCAAACATCCCTTTTTAAGTGCGGGACTACGCTGCAGCTCCAGTGTTTCAGATGTTCGGGAATGCGCAAAAGTTACTGATCCAATAAATCTTCCGAATAAGTGAACCGTTTTGCTCTCTGGTCAAACAAACTTCTTTTTCCCCAACAAAGAAATAAATTTACCTTAAGACTCAAACGTTACCACACAAGGCAAAAAAATCCCTGACAGTCAAATATTTTGCCTCATTAAGCGAATAAGGTCAAGCAACAATTTGATTTCCTTAGTGAAGGTGTGGCATCCTCGACGAGGTGGGTGTGACTAAATTTTCATGTGAAACTGAAGACCTTTCTCTGTTCTTACTTTCACCATTATAGCATCGTAGTCTTATTTCCGTAACCTTATTCTAAATACGAGCTCAGTTTTAGCCCTTTACCTGTAAAATTATCAGCAGCATTTTCCAACGACAGTCCCACGGCCACTTTCAAAATGAAATTCTTGTCAGGGGCACCCAACGAACCTTTTTTTCTTTAAAATAACGTTTCGAAAGAGAAAATAATGCCGAGAATGGCTAAACTTTTCTGGATAAAAGTTACTTTCCTCAAAGATATTCGGTTGCATACGATTTTATTTATTTGGGAGGTTGTGTTTTTCACATTTATTACCAAGATATTGCGCGCGAGTATAGTTCACAAAGGTCTCCTGAAAATGTCGGTAAAAAGTCAAAACCTTCCGTAAAATCTTCTATTTAAGATACGGCTACCCCACGTCCTTAAACTTGCGACCGGACCCCTCAGGGTAGCTAACAGTTTCAGATGACACAAAAAGGCCACCCAAAACTTTCGAGAAAACCAAAGTCCCCCTGAGACATCCGAACAGATGAATAGTATATAGGGCACCTAGCCTGAAATTCATCCGATTACTTCAAGTCGTTTCCTCATCTCAACAACTGAGGGAGTAATAACGACTCGAAGTAATCGGATGAAATTCAGGTTATAGGGCACCTCTATTTTTTTCAAACAGGCTCATAAAACATTCAGTAGTTGGATGCCCTTAAAAGCTGAAGATACACTAGTCGCCCTAAATTTGATGCTGACTGGACACACAGGAAAATAACCTTAAATGATAACCCAAAGAATCGAGAACTAAGAAAAACAAAGGGAAAATAAGGTCGAGATGGGTGAGGGTAGTAAATTCATATTACACGCCGTTCATTTTATTTTAAAACCCATTTATTTATTGAAATCACCTTTAAAATATTACTCTGCTCATGGAAAGCGAAAAAAAAAACTTTGGCTCTGCTGTTATTAAGCCTGTGGGGGAGGTACTTCTTCTACGAGTATCCGGGACACTGAGTTCCAGCCTGTGTAAGCATCAGCAGATTTGTGACCACCACAATTACCGACCCAGAAGCCCACGCGAACATTACCCTTGTGGATTTTCTCACAGACTCCTTCGATGTGACGCACACGGTGTAAATCCTTTTTCCAGCTACTTCCATGTAACATGTATACCACTCCGTCAATGGGAGCCGGTGTTGAACACTCTGCACCGTTGAAAGTGAAATACCATCGTCTGCAGCATCCATGGCAGTTAGCGAGACGAAGAGTACCACTCCAAAAGACACGCAACCCAGTAGTGTCTGATGTTTTCTTGAAACTGCACTCCTTAAAAATCAACAGAGGAAGAAAGATCAGCAAGGTGAACCGAAATTAAACATCAGAAATAAACAATGATATTACCGTCCAGAAAAACGGACCTGAAAACCGTGGATTTCACTCGCACAATGCCTTCTTCATGTTAGGGTTTTCTTTTGCGGGACAATGAAGAGGCCATGTTTTGATCTTTTCATCCATTGGCTGATAAAACAAATAACGAACACTTACCGAAACCAATTTTCAAGGTCATACGAAAATCGGTCTATCAACTTCATAGGGACAGAGCCTGGGAACAAATTGTAATTGCCATAGTGGATTTTACTCAACTTGAGACCAAAAAATATATGTCTATCTTATAAACTTGTCGAAACTGGTAATGTCATTCGAATTTTTTCTCGCATGCCGTATCATTCCATCAAAACGGTCATAACCAGACTTACTAATTTGCTTCGGATTAATCTATATAATCTAGAACGACCAACTCAGTTGTTACCTTTATCAATCCAGAGTCCCTTCCATCGTTCAGATTCTTAAAAACGCATTGTTTCCAGTTACGAGCAAACGATCCTGGATCACCCTTTGGACCTGGAGGACCTTGGCTTCCACGAGCACCTGTATCACCCTTGTTTCCAGGGGAACCAGCTGAACCGGAAGGTCCTTGAGGTCCCTTGGGGCCAGGGGGACCTTGCTTTCCACGAGTATCTGTATCACCCTTGTTTCCAGGGGAACCAGCTGAACCTGCTTCACCTTTGTCACCACGTGGACCTGCCGGGCCTGCAGGTCCTTTAACTCCTTTGCTGCCTGGTGCTCCCTGTCTTCCACGGGCTCCTTCATCACCTTTGTTTCCTCGTGGGCCCATGGGTCCTTCAGGTCCATGATTAGCGGGTGATCCCGCGATACCTGCTGGTCCCGCGGGTCCAGGGCTTCCTGGGATGCCTGGAATTCCTGGTGCACAGAAACACCCACCATAACCACAGGAACCATAAGATGAAGTCTGTTGAGGAATACTCTAAATGAAAAATTTAAAAATTCATTCCGTTATAAATTCATGATCAATTGATTAAGTCAATCAATTAACCTTAGTCAAGCATCCTTAAATAAAAAATCACCGTTCATTCATTCTACCTCACTAAGTTCTTTCAGGTTAATAGTTCAGGTACCATTGACCGACTTTCACTTCTCATATATTACAGCTATATATTACAATGTTTGATTAAACAAACTCACCTTGTCACGTGGTTTGCTGCTATTGTTGTCATTTGCAGAACACAAGGTAATCAGCAGTAAGAGCAGCCCGCATAACACAGTAGCCAGCGGTATCTTTATTAAGGCTTGCATGATGAGGAAACCTGTGAAAACAGGAAAACGCTCAAAATTATGGCCGAATATCTTTAAAAAGGTATCGGTTTCAATGATTTGCTAAAAAAAAGAAAAAATTCAAAATGCAGATAACAAGCAACGCGAATTGATGATCTGTGGCAAAGTTACTATTTGTTTTGGAGAAAAAATATCAGTTTCGTCAGGTTTCATTCATCAATTTCAGGTCAGCTTTTAGTATTACTTGAAAACATTACCATGTCCTTGCAATTATATGTCAGACTTACACGGACGCTTAAAACTTTTGGACATTTCGTTGAAGCGTTCGCTTAAGATTTAGGCGCGAACCTAGTAGCAATAAGCCTTACATTTAAATATTTCGTGAAAAGAAACAGTTCAAATTGAAACCAAGTGAAAAGACTCCAAGCTATCGTTTAATTAAACTGAGTATATTAGTTTGATACGAAAGATTGTTGGAAACATTGACTCAAGTCCTACCTTACTTGTATGAACGACCGTAGTGATCCCAAGACGAATGATAATTTTTTTGAAAGTACGAAAGTTTTTATGCCCTAGTTTGACCAAGTTTACTTAAAAACGTGTTTTGGACAAGTTTGAAAGATTGTTAAATGTAAGTTACTATAAGTATTCTTATTGGTTTCATGTAAATCAGTCAGTCTTAATTGACGAATTGAAAGGAGTCATGTACTCCTTTTTTTTTTAAGTTGCAAGTTAAAACGAGTTGGAAGGCTCCATGACGTTAAGCAATTATTTCGAAAACCGGCCAATGATGAGAACTATGTAAACTTCCTTTGAGATACAAGTTAAACCAAGTTTGAAGGGCACTGACGTGATAATTTGACGAATGAAGACAATCATTCATGTTCTCTGCACATGTAACTTTTGGAAAACTTTGCATGCGACAAATTTGCCATTCAAAATATTTATCACTGTAACTTTTCCGAAGACGCTTTAGATGTTATTCAGTAAAAACCAGCCACTAAGAACCTGCATTTTCCCAATTTCGCCTAAACAGGTTCTTACATAAATCGTAATTAGCACAAATTTAGGCTATTTAGGTTCTTAAATAGGTTCTTCTGCTTATCTGAAAGAAAAACTACATTGTAGCTAAGAGTATTTAGTTGTATTCAGCTTATTCCTCACATAAAATCACTGCATACCAATACATTCCAGTTGGATTGATAAAGCACCTATGTCTCCAAACGGGATCCTGAATGTTGACTTTTTTATTTTTCAATCGTACAAAATGTTTTTAAAGCACTATTTTTAAATAAGAACCTGTTTCAAATTTTGGCTCAACAGGTTCTTGTCTAACTGGCCCAGGCAGTGAACTTCCCGAAAGATATCCTCGTTTCTTTCTCTCTTTATTTTTAATCTGACCTCTGACAATTTTGACTCCTTGAAGAAGCTCAGTTAATTCTGAAGAATACCCCTTTAGATGTTTGGCACAACTAAAACGAACTACTGCAACGCTTTTTTGATAGACTGAACATCATATCTTGACTAATTAACATGATGCACGGTTGTTAGCTTGAAAACATATGAAAAATCCGAAAAAAATTCTCCCTAAAGTGTGCAAGCACTGTACAAGTGAAAAATTTTAAACTGAANAACGAACTACTGCAACGCTTTTTTGATAGACTGAACATCATATCTTGACTAATTAACATGATGCACGGTTGTTAGCTTGAAAACATATGAAAAATCCGAAAAAAATTCTCCCTAAAGTGTGCAAGCACTGTACAAGTGAAAAATTTTAAACTGAATTCACTCTCGAGAGTAAAGCTAATACAACGAGAGGCTAACTTATTATCAGACCACGAGAGGCTTAGTTTTTGGAGGATTCATCAGTCTAAAATATTCGCCCTTTGACGAGTTTATTTCTAAAACATTTCATTTTCTAAAAAGGTCGACGGAGACTTTTTCAAAACCTCACACCAACACGGTTTATTATGAGGCATTCAACTTACCTCTAAGATTTCCAGTTGCACCACAGTTGTGACTGCAAAGTAAGAGAAAATAGGAAAATTGTGATTAATAAGTAAAATGTAACTTTTAAAGAATAAACGGCTAAGCAAAAATATACAAACCTACTCTGTTTTTGTTAATCTCTTAATTCTTGTCTTGTCTTCGTTTTCCCGACTATTTTGTGATCTTCATGAATCATCATTCTATGCTCGTAGGAACAGGTTAAGTGGACATTGTATACCTATGTTCCAACGAGCAATGTTATTGGCTGTAGTGTTTGTTTTGTCAGTCAGGGATTCATCCAATGAAATGGCATCATTACTGCGACCCACAGCATACATGAAGGGTAATCATAAATCTATTACCTCGGACTTGGAAAAAAGAGAAGAAAACTGGAGTCCCTGTTGTTGTAATATTTAGTTTCTTAATTAACACTAATACTGCACTCTCGTGGTCTCTTTACGACCGGAGGACGAATTCTATTGGAGATTATTAAATTTAATATCTTTCTGAATTTTCATATGGCGTCGTCACCAATCCAGAATTGGTTTGAGTCGCAAATTGATGGGTGAACACATTTTTCATACTGTCTATGTGAAAACGAAATGAAAGATGCGAAAGTCGTGGAACTTCTAAGATTTCTAAATCTTATTACACGTTCGCTCTCACTCAAGATCTGCTTCATAAGTCAGACATAACCCGAAATCTCTCTTTAACAACCCATCTATTGAAGATTTTTCGTGCTCGATGATATATATTTGCTGTCCTTTTTTTTTGGACGATTTTTCTTTTAATATTTCTTCAGTTTCTGACCCGTTCATTTTTCGTCTTACTTGGTTACGTACCTCTTCTTGGTTAAGAACGCAAATGTTTTGGGATGATGGTTTGAGTAAACTGACTGAGGAAAAAAGACTGCTAAAATGTATAGATTTTATGACCCATGGCTCTTTTTGTATCGATCGATCACTTTAATTTCTAGTCCCGATCAGAGATTCTCTGTCGCTATACGTCGAGTTTTGGAAACTGGGTTATATTTAATAGTTCAGTGTTTAACGACACTTTTCAGTATTTCATTTCTACTTTATCTTTGCTTGGACACGTGATCAACTCAGTCTTGATTGATATGTGCTAAGAAATTGTACATTTTTGTATTTCGAAGTTTAAAATTGAAAGTGTAAAATCGAAATGATATTGAAAGCGGAATCAGTAACTGATGCAAATGCGGTTTCTCATGGGCACCCAACGGACAGTTCCCTCCAAAATACAAACTTTTTAGGCAATCCAGAGTACTTTTAGATGTCTAGAAATGCATTCTAAGTGGCGCTATAAAATTTGAACCTGTTCCGTCACCCTAGGGGAACTTGTGTATTTCGAAATTACAGGGAATTAAGTATTAATTTCCCGAAAATCTTAGATGCAGTTTGACGTATTACGAAAGTGAGACATTTTCTGATTTCTCCAGCTCCCCTTTGAATTTTTGAGTCCGAAAATTTAAGGTTTCCTTTTCTCCACGAAAAGTGGCATAACTTGGGAAGTGAAATGTGAAAATTAAACTTTAGAAAATCGTAGGGAATTTATTAGATAAGTTTTGAAAATTATATATGAGTGGAACGGTCATCTAGAAAGTGTTAGCCGTCCTCAAGTAATAGAAAATTCTATAGGCAATATTTGCTTCTCCGAACAGATAATTCACAGAAAACAGTCGATAGGTGCTCCTGGTTTCTATGCGATTGCATTGAGACTAGCACAGAACCGACATTTTATATTAGCCTCCGTCGAAGTTTTAACATAATAAAACTATTGAATACATACCCTCCAGTAATCCATTTATCAAGGTTTTTTCTTCTAGGAGACAATTTATGGGTCAACCGTGAGCTCTTCACAACTGAGAGACGACAAGGAATGTTGAGCAAAAAAAGGATTCTTTCAAGCCATCTTGCTTTAATGTTGTTCAGAGCGAATGGTATAAAGTACAATAGAATCACGATTCTCGAACTCTCGATGTCTTGAAATTCCCCATATTTTTACCCCCGATCCTCAAAATGCCGGTAACTGGAACAAATTTGCTTTCCCATGCAAAGTGGTTTGAAAAATCGCGATTCCAGTGTAGAGCAATTTCCACCTTGTTTTCTTTGCATGTATAAATAAGGAAAGAGGGGTTTCAGAAGAGTAATTGGGCTAGGGAAGGGAGGGTTGGGAGGTGAGAAGCAAAGATGGGGTAACGGGTGGGGAGGGTGATGAGGGAATTTCTTTTTCTTTGTTCGATTTCTGTTTTATAGAAGCTTTATTATATAATGAAGAATGCCATTCTGAGAGAAGTCCAAGTTTACGACTAGGTCTTGAGCCGGATTGTACATAGTATATTTGGATTATTCAATATGTGTTTTAATTCTTTCTCTGACGCCAGTGAAATGCGCTCTTCTACGCATTCACTCCTCAGTTACCGCAACTTTGTTTTCTGTTAGCGCGAAACACAAGTTCAAGTAACTAATTAAAAACGATACTGACAATTTCAAACAGGACCCCTTGTTTAACTTTAGAGCAGCCAGTATACTTGTGTAATAAATTGTCGTCTCTGCCTGTCACGAGTGCTTTAGTGGGTCTATAGTATTCTCAATGTACACATGGCCAGTTCTTCACTTAAAGCCGTCTAAAAAAAATTCCCCAAAACGCGATGCTGTGTTCAGTCTTGCTCTTTACTAAGCTTTGAAAATGTCATCTTCTAAGTTAGTCACGGATACAAGGCATAACATGAATGAGTCGCGAGGTAGTTGAGCCTTTGTACAAAGTTTTCACATGGTAATAAAAAAATTTACTTAAAAAATCGGATGCGGAAATCATAGTCATGGTCTGTTTGTTTGAAAATTGAGCGTGTTGCTTGTTTACTTTGAAGTACTGATGTAAAATTTGCATTCTAGTAACATACACTGTAGGCAATACGTTACATAATAAATAGCACCTTTCGAATACTAGAAAAATGAAACTGTCTTTGCGGAAATATTTCTCTTGCCTACAGGATGTCTGCTTCTAACTTTGATACTAAAACCGAGGACCTCTGTTAGCCTACCGGAGTCTGGTCCCGTGCTCAAAATAAAGACTGTACTTTCAATTTGAAAAATTCAATTGAAATCTTGAGCTTTGTCATAATATAGGACCCTACTCTATTAACCATTAACCGAAACTGATATCCAGTTCCTCCATCTTAAAAAAATCCATGTAACTCTTAAACGTCTGATACAAGCATAAGTCTGAGCGCAATGATTTGTAACTACAAAGAAACTTCGCTGACAATTAGCTCAACTGTATTGATTGTATGATCGATACTTGTGATCAGACACTGTCAAAGGAGTCGAGACTAGAAGCTACTAGAAACGAAATGAACCTTAGGTGTTTATACAGTACGGTAGTAAATTAGGATAAAAAAACAACTGATTTCAACTCGTATTTCCTCGCGATCTTACACTTAGGCATTCCACGGCTTGGAGTGTGTTCAAATGTAGTCAGCTACTGCCTTGCCGAACTCAGTCACGCTACTCACGCCCAGGAAGGAATACATAAAAAATTGACTCCCGATAACTCGAACATCGCGCTATCTCGAACCAAAATCGATTCCCCTGGAATTTCGTCATACATTTACTGTAATTGTACCCTCGGAAACTCGAATCTCCCGCTAACTCGAAGTAGTTTTTGTTTCCCCTCAGATCATTTCTATGTAATCTCGAACCATGTTTTGAGCCATTAAAACCTTAAAAAGTCGGGAAAAAAAAATCTAATGGCGTTCGAAACATTGAATTTTGAATTTCCCATTGACGTGTTGTAGGCATGTTAAAGTTTATTAGTGGAGGCTGATGTTGCTTGTCACAAATCTAACGTGAAACAGCTTTACTTCTCAAAACAGTAAAACGCATGCTCTAATTTGGCTATTTGTTACGTTACATTCTGATTTATAATCAAGAAGTATCTTTTAATTTTCACTTGACATTTCTACAATTAAATGTGATTAAAATGTTCACTGTGAAGTAAAAACTGTTCTTTTCCTTGCTCCCAGCTATTTTCTTCGAGCTCCCGATAACTCGAATTCCCGATAACTCGAACTTTTTTCGATTTCCCTTGAAGGTTCGAGTCATCGGGAGTCCACTGTAGTAGTAGTAGAAATAAGTTATTGCCAACGAACAGCGTCGAGAAGACGCGAGGATGCGAGGGGCAGCCTAATAACGCCGGTGCGCGAAAGTTTCAAGGAAGAATGAATCTCGAATCGATGTAACTTTTTAACAATTGTTTGTATACCTGATTCCCATATGAAAATGACGGTGTTGCTCGTCTTCACTTTTAGGAGTAGAAATTTCAGATTTTGGTCTGACTTATGGTGTTCAGAAAGGAAAACGATTATTTTTAACCCATAAAAAATTGCTTAGGGTTGTGCATAAAGATTAAGCTAAATAAAAGTAGCAAATGCCGTCATAGGGTTGGAGCCATTGGAGTCAAATCCTGACTCGTCCCCAGTTGTCTCTCAGTCTTCTATTAGTATTAACGAGAGAAGCGTGGTAAAAGGAAGTGCGGAGGATAATGGGAAGGAGGAAAGAGACTTCATTTCCCCTTTCACCTTCCCATCGTCCCCCTCGCACCAGTACCGTAATAGTCTCCCGCAACCGTTCCTTGACCGCTTACAGAATAATAGGAGACGACTTAGGACGAGTCAGTGGTCAAATCAAGCTGGAGCCACACCCAATTAAGGGGCTTAATTCCAATTTTCCAACGTACGGGCACGGTTTTTTTGATACGACAATTTCCTCCCGGTAAATTTATCTTTCTGGATCTTCAGAGATATTCAGCTCTACTTTTCAAATTAAACGAAACAACTTTCTTCTTCGGAGATAAGTACTGTTGCTATGTAAATCTTCCTCTTAATTTCACAGCATCATCCTGGACCAGTCGAATTAAAACAATAGGTAGAGGCTGTTGACTGCTCTTACAATTCAAATGCTAGAACGCCAGCTAGTTCAAACACTCACAGTAACTAAGGTGCTGTTTATTTATCTCGAATCCAACAAACAGGTTTTTAGATAATAATTGGTCAAAAGGTGTTCCCTGATTGCTCTTTATCTAAATAAAAATAATGTTCTTGATAGAATTGTATTTTCGGCGGTATGTAAACTTGAAAGGTTCAGGTCGCAGTTGTTAAAAAAAGGGGGACAACGTTATAGTACTGGATAAGTCTCTATCCAGTGGATGACGTAGTTGGTTTTCCTAATACTTATTAGGGATTTGAAACTAAAAAAAATCTGACGTTTAAAGTGTAAGGCACTGGAGGAAATCCTTTCTCTTGGTCTAACATCATCTCACAATGAAATCAAATGTTTTTTTTGTGACATTCGGATTTCCTCGCTATGAGGAATGGAGGGGCTGGTACTACTTTTAAAATAAAGCACTTCCAAAGCATGTACTGCATTACGTGTTAATGTTTCTATCCAGAATAACTGCAAACTTATCGTAGGTTTTTGATAACCTATGTAGAGGAAATAAGAGCAATAGCACGAGAGCTGTAATCAAGGTAATAACACACACCTGGCTGTATTTCCCCCCTCACCCTTCGGGTCAGCCTCATTTTGTGGGGAGCAGTTAACCTCCTCTTCACATTCATTCCACCCGGGTGTGACGATGTTGATAAGCACACTTTTATTTATTCAAGAAAATATGCTACCTTTTGGCCCAAATCATGCAGCTACAACTGTATGAGAGGAAAAAAAATCAATATTTGGAAAGACGTCTCTCACTTCAACTTTTAATATTTCATAATTTGATGTGGACTGTTTAAAAAACGAGCAGGAGTGTATTATCAGGTTTAAAAACTCGAGGCGAAGCCAAGAATGTTTCAACCTGATAATACAAGACGGCGAGTTTTTCGAACGGCTTCAAAATCTCTGATACAGATCAACTCATTCTTGCACTAATATTTAGATTTGGGGTTATTTTAGCTTATAAAAATTGGACGTAAAGTTTAGTCGTGTCTTTACCAGATATAAAGACACTCATTAAACATTCATTTCTATTGGACCCTATTGCTTTTTCTTTATGAATAATTAATGAGTTTTCCAAAAATATTTAATCAGGGACTGGAAGTAACTATTAAAGCCAAGATAGAGCAAGACCTTACTCAGGTAGCAGTTGGCAAGCAGTCCAAACCACTAAAAGTAATGAAGCCTGCAGCAATGGGAGGTAAAAACAAGCCACCTAAGAAGAAGGGAGGTGGCAAAAAGAAGAAGTAACTTCATCATTTGAAGCTATGGCAATGCAACAAGTATGGAGCAAGATGCATATTAGCATGATTTGTGTATTTATCATAATCTATTCCTTTAAGCAGCAGATGTAGAATAGTATTGAACAACTTTTGTAACCAATTTTAACCTTTTGTATGTTCCTCATAATATTACCTCATGAGGTAATGAGAGTGGGAGGAATTCCTTACTACGTTTTAACACTTGGAGAACATATTTAATCACCCTGGCTTTATTTTTAAACTTGTTCTTATGGTCCATTCTCTTCCTCAATAGTCTTTGTAACACTACTAAAAGTACAAGCCCCAGTTGTTCAAAAGGTGAATAACGCCATCCACTGGATAAATCTCTATCCACTGGATAGTGCAATTGGTTTCCCTAACACTTTTTTGTGGGATAGTGATTTATTCAGTGGATAGCGCTATCCAACTTTTGAACAATTGAGGCCTGATGTATAACTTTTCAGGTTTAATCCTTGTGGCCTAATGGGTGGTAATGGAAACTTTCTGGAAAAGTGCATTCCCAGTTTAACTAAAGGCCTTGATACAAATTTGTTTGCTAACTAACCATCATTATTGAGTTCAAAAGATTGAACTAAATCAAAGACAGTGTTCACCTTCCCAATTACCCGTATATTCACCAATAAAATGGACTTCGAAACTAAATGATAAGCTTCTCATTTTCGATTGTTATTATCATTATTATCTTCATCATCGTCATCAGCATTATTTTCATTATTATTATTAACCCATTTGCAATTGGGAATTTTGCTGAAACATGTCTTTTGATGCTAGCCAAGCCGTTTTCTGTCTAGCCAAAAGGAAGCTCTTCTGCTTAGTCAAAAACACCCAAACATCCCTTTTTAAGTGCGGGACTATCAGGCTACAGTTCCAGTGTTCCAGATGCTAAATTGTAGCTTTTAAAGTTCGGGAATGCGCAAAAGTTACCGATCCAATATTTCTTTGATTAGTAAACCGTTTTGATCTCACGTCAAACACTTTTCTTTTTCCCCAACAAAGGAATAAATTTTCCTTAAGACTCAAATGTTACCACATCGAGCAAAAAATCATTGACAGTCAAATATTTTGCCTCATTAGGCGAATAAGGTCAAGCAACAATTTGATTTCCTGAGTGAAGGTTTGGCATCCGCGGCGAAGCGGCTGTGACTAAAATTTTAGTGTGAAAAGACCTTTCTCTGTTCTGAATTAAGCATTATATCATCGCGGTCTTATTTCCTTAACCTTATTCTTCATACGAGCTCAGTTTTAGCTCTTTACGTGTAAAATTATGACTAGCATTTTGCAAAGACAGTCCCACGGCCGCACTTTCAAAATGAAATTCTAGCCAAATTTCGGTTCGAAAGAGAAAATCATACCTCGAAATCTTTCTTAAGCTCGGGAAACGCTAGAATTTTGTGGATAAAAGTTACATTCATCTAAAATATTCGGTTTCATACGATTTTTTTTTCAGTTTGGGAGTTTGCTTTTTTCACATTTTATTACCAAGATTTTGCGCGCGATTATTGTTTAAGAAGGTCTTCCAAATATTTCGGTAAAAATTCAAAACGTTCCGCAGTAGAATCTTCTATTTAAGGTGCAGCTACTCCATGTCCTCAAACTTACGATCGGACCCATCAGGGTAGCTAACAGTTTCAGAGCAGATGAGACGAAAACGCCACCTCAAACTTTTGAGACGATTAAACCTCCCCTAAGACATCCAAACAGATAAATAGTATTTAGGGCACCTCCAAATTTACCAAAGTTGTCAGGGTCGATCGCTCGTTGAGTGCCCCTTTTTTGTACCATCAGCTGAAGATAATTTATCTCTCTGAATTTGATGCTGACTTCTGTTACTTTATTGTAAAAAATATGCACAGAAAAATAATCTTAAATGATAAACCAAAGAATCAGGAAGAAGATAACAAAGGGAAAATAAAGGTCGGGAAGGGTAGTAAATTCATATTTCACGCAATTTATTTTATTTTGAAGCCCTTTTATTAATTGAGATAACAAAAAGTCGCTCAAACATTGTTGTTATCTTGTAACATGTAATGTAAGCTTCTGAAGCTTGAAACCCTACACTTTCAAAAGAGATTTAATGCGAAAAAGTAAACCCCTGGCTCTAATAATCAAAATTTACTTCAGTTTGCTTACTGATTACCCCCGAAATATTACTCTGTTCATGGTTATCTTTGAAAGTGAAACAAAAACTGTGGCTCTGCTGTTATTAAGCCTGTGGGGGAGGTACTTCTTCCACGTATATCCGGGATACTGAGTTCCAGCCTGTGTAAGCATCAGCAGATCCGAAACTAGCACAATTGCCGACCCAGAATCCCACGCGAACAGTACCCTTGTGGATTTTCTCACAGACTCCTTCTATGTGACGTACACGGTGTAAGTCCTTTTTCGCACCACTTCCATGTACCATGTAGACTACACCGTCAATGGCACCTGGTGTTGAACACTCAGCACCGTTGAAAGTGAAATACCATCGCCTGCAGCAATGATGGCAGTTGTAGAGACGAAGACTGCCACTCCAAAAGACGCGCAACCCAGTAGAGTCTGATGCTTTCTTAAAAACGCACTCCTTAAAAATCAACAAAGGAAGAAAGATCAGCGAGGTGAACAGAAATTCTTTTCCGTTTTTCATGAGTACGCAATGTATTGTGGGATAGCCTGAAGGTAAACATTTCAAGAATGTCTCGCTCGAATTTATCACATTCCACTGCTCAAACTGTTTTTTTTACCGGTAAAAACGATGCGGAATAACAGCAAGACAGACAGGAACAAATCTGCACAAAACAAACTTAAGTCAGACGAAGCTGCATATGGCTTTTAATTATAACAGAAAATCTTTAAAAAAAATCTTAGCAATTTCTCACGTATACACGTGCATATTTGCGTAAAGGGCGCTACGAACCTGCAAAAAACGTACGTATATCTTAGGGCCTGTTTACATGGAGTGGGGGACCCCGGTCTAGTGGGGTTGGTTTCTTTTGTTTTCACGCTCTGGAGGACACAAAACAAAAGAAACCTACCCCACTAGACCGGGGTCCCCCACTTCATGTAAACAGGGTCTTAAACTCATAAATTGGACCTTTTCCCTGCATTTTGTATTATTCTATGGATAGCTCGCACAAGTTCCGAAACACGCATTTTTCTTTTCTCAAATGACTCGCCTGGAGTTTTTAAACCTGAAAATACACGACTGCGAGTTTTTTGAACGACTTCAAAATCACTGATATAGATCTACTCACTCTTGCACTGATATTTAGATTTGGGGTTATTTTGGTCTAAAAAAATTGGACGTTTACAAAGTTTAGCCATGTCTTTATCAGATATAAAGTCTCTCATTAAACGTTTAAAATTTCTTTTCTTTTTTCTTTTTGAAGTATTAATGAGTTTTTAAATCGGTCATAACCAGACTTACTAATTTGCTTCGGATTAATTTATATAATCTAGAACGACCAACTCAGTTGTTACCTTTATCAATCCGGAGTCCCTTCCATCGTTCAGATTCTTAAAAACGCATTGTTTCCAGTTACGAGCAAACGATCCTGGAGCACCCTTTGGACCTGGAGGACCTTGGCTTCCCCGAGCACCTGTATCACCCTTGTTTCCAGGGGAACCAGCTGAACCTGAGGGTCCTTGAGGTCCCTTGGGGCCAGGGGGACCTTGCTTTCCACGAGCACCTGTATCACCCTTGTTTCCAGGGGAACCAGCTGAACCTGCTTCACCTTTGTCCCCACGTGGACCTGCCGGGCCTGCAGGTCCTTTAACTCCTTTGATGCCTGGTGGTCCCTGTCTTCCACGAGCTCCTTCATCACCTTTGTTTCCTCGTGGGCCCATGGGTCCTTCAGGTCCATGATTAGCGGGTGATCCCGCGACACCTGCTGGTCCCGCGGGTCCAGGGCTTCCTGGGATGCCTGGAATTCCTGGTGCACAGAAACACCCACCATGACCACAGGAACCATAAGATGATGTCTGTTGAGGAATACTCTAAATGAAAAATTTAAAAATTCATGCCGTTATAAATTCATGATCACTCGATTAAGTCAATAAATTAACCTTAGTCAAGCATCCTTAAATAAAAAATCACCGTTCATTCATTCATTCATTCATTCATTCAGGTTAATAGTTCAGGTACCATTGACTGACTTTTACTTTTCATATATTACAGCTATATATTACAATGTTTGATTAAACAAACTCACCTTGTCACGTGGTTTGCTGCTATTGTTGTCATTTGCAGAACACAAGGTAATCAGCAGTAAGAGCAGGCTGCATAACACAGTAGCCAGCGGTATCTTCATAAAGGTTTGCATGATGAGGAAACCTGTGAAAACAGGAAAACGCTTAAAATTATGGCCGAATATCTTTAAAAAGACATCGGTTTCAATGATTTGCTAAAAAAAAAAAAATTCAAACTGCAGATAACAAGCAACGCGAATTGATGATCTGTGGCGAAGTTACTATTTGTTTTGGACAAAAAAGATCAGTTTCATCAGGTTTCATGCATCGATTTCAGGTCAGCTTTTAGCATTACTTGAAAACATTACCATGTCCTTGCAATTATATATGGGCTTACACGGACGCTTAAAACTTTTGGACATTTCGTTGAAGCGTTCGCTTAAGATTTAAGCCCAACAAAACAAGGCTATTAGCAGTAAGCTTTACATTTAAATATTTCGTGAAAAGAAACAGTTCAGATTGAAACCACGTGAAAAGAACTCCAAGCTATCGTTTAATTAAACTGAGTATATTAGTTTGATATGAAAGATTGTTGGAAACATTGACTCAAGTCCTACCTTGCTTGTATGAACGACTGTAGTGATCCGAAGAGGACTAATAATTTTTTTGAAAGTGCGAAGGTTTTTATGCCCTAGTTTGACCAATTTTACGTAAAAACGTGTTTTGGACAAGTTTGAAAGATTGTTAAATGTAAGTTACTAGAAGTATTCCTATAGGTTACATGTAAATCAGCCAGTCTTAATTGACCAATTGAAAGGAGGAGTCATGTACTCCTTTCGTTTTATTTAAGTTGCAAGTTAAAACGAGTTGGAAGGCTTCATGACGTTAAGCAATTATTTTGAAAACCGGCCAATGATAAGAACTGTTTAAAACTTCCTTTGAGATACAAGTTAAACCAAGTTTGAAGGGCACTGAAGTGTTAATGTGACGAATGAAGACAATCATTCATGTTGTCTGCACATGTAATTCTAGGAAAATTTTGCATGCGACACATTTGCCATATTCAAAATATTTATCAGTGTAACTTTTCCAAAGACGCTTGAGAGGTTATTCAGCAAAAACCAGCGACTAAGAAACCGCATTTCCCAAGTTAGCCTAAACAGGTTTTTACATAAATGATAATTCGCACAAATTTAGGCCATTTCGGTTCTTAAATAGGTTCTTCTGATTTTCTGAAAGAAAAAATACATTGTAGCTAAGAGTATTTAGTTGTATTCAGCTTATTCCTTACATAAAACCACTGCATAGCAGTTGGATGTCTCCAAACGGGACTCCTGAATGTTGACTTTTTTATTTTCCAAGTGTTCAAGATGTTTTTAAAACACTATTTTTCAATAAGAACCTAGCTGTTTCAAATTTTAGGCTAAACAGGTTCTTGCCTTACTGGCCCAGGCTGTGAACTTCCTGAACGATATCCTCATTTCTTTCTCTTTTTATTTTTAATCTTACCTCTGACAATTTTGACTCCTTGAATTGAAGTAGCTCAGTCAATTCTGAAGAATGCCCATTAGATTTTTGGCACAACTAAAAAGAACTACTGCAGCGCTTTTTTTGGTAGACTGAGTTCACATCATGTCTTGACTGATTAACATGCACGGTTGTTAGCTTGAAAACGTATGAAAAAGCCCAAAAAAAGTTCTCCCTAAAGTGTGCAAGCACTGTTCAAGTGAAAAATTTTTAACAGAATTCACTCTCGAGAGTAAAGCTACTACAACGAGAGGCTAACTTATTATCAGACCACGAGAGGCTTAGTTTTGGGAGGATTAATCAGTCTGAAATATTCACCTTTTGACGAGTTTATTTCTAAATCATTTTCTAAAAAAGTCGACGGAGATGTTTTTCAAAACCTCACACCAACACGGTTTATTATGAGGCATTCAACTTACCTCTAAGATTTCCAGTTGCCCCACAGTTGTGACTGCAAAGTAAGAGAAAATGGGAAAATTGTGATTAATACGTAAAATGTAACTTTTAAAGAATCCACGGCTAAGTAAAAATATACAAACCTACTCTGTTTTTGTTTTTAAGTCTTAATCCTTGTCTTGTGTTCGTTTTCCCAACTATTTTGTGATATTCATGAATCATCATTTTATGCTCGTAGGAACAGGTTAAGAGGACATTGTACCTATGTTCCAACGAGCAATGCTATTGGCTGTAGTGTTTTTTTTTGTCGGTCAGTGATTCATCCAATCCAATAAAATGGCATCTTTTACTGCAAGCCACATCATACATGAAGGGTAATCATGGATCTATTACCTCGGACTTGGAAAAAAGAGAAGAAAACTTGAGTCCCTGTTTTTGTAATATTTAGTTTCATAATTAACACTGATACTGCACTCTCGTGGTCTCTTTACGACCGGAGGACCAATTTCATAGGAGATTATTAAATTTAAAATCTTTCTGAATTTTCATATGGCGTCAACAATCCAGAATTGGTTTGAGTCTCAAATTAATGGGTGAAAACACTTTTCATACTGACTATGTGAAAACGAAATGAAAGATGCGAAAGTCGTGGAACTTCTAAGACTTCTAAATCTTATTACACGTTCGCTCCTACTCAAGATCTGCTTCATAAGTCACACGTAACCCGAAATCTCTCTTTAACAACCCATCCACTGAAGATTTTTCGTGCTCGATGATATATATTTGCTGTCCTTTTTTTTGGACGATTTTTCTTTTAATATTTCTTCAGATTCTGACCCGTTTATTTTTCGTCTTACTTGGTTACGTACCTCTTCTTGGTTAAGAACGCAAATGTATTGGGATGAAAATACGAAAATGGATAGATTTTATGACGCGTGGCTCTTTTGTATCGATCGATCACTTTAATTTCTAGATCTGATCAGAGATTCTCTGTCGGTATACGTCGAGTTTTGGAAACTGGGTTATATTTAATAGTTCAGTGTTTAACGACACTTTTCAGTATTTCATTTCTACTTTATCTTTGCTTGGACACGTGATCAACTCAGTCTTGATTGATAGGTGCTATGAAATTGTACATTTTTGTATTCCGAAGTTTAAAATTGAAATTGTAAAATCGAAATGATATTGAAAGCGGAATCAAGAACTGATGCGAATGTGGTTTCTCACGGGCACCCAAAGGACGGTTTCCTCTTAAATACATTGATAACACTTTTTAGGCAATCCAGAGTACTTTTAGATGTCTAGAAATGATTTCTAAGTGGCGCTATAAAATTTGAATTTGTTCGGTCACCCTAGGGGAACTTGTGTGTTTTCGAAATTACAGGGGATTAAGTATTAATTACCCGAAAATCTTAGATACAGTTAAACGTATTATGAAAGTGAGACATCTTCTGATTTCTCAAGCTCCCCTTTGAATTTTTGAGTCCGAAAATTTTAGGTCTCCTTTCCTCCACGACGAAAAATGGCATAACTTGGGAAGTGTAATGTGAAAATTAAACTTAAGAAAATCGTAGGGAATTTATTAGATAAGTTTATATATCAGTGGGACGGTCATCTAGAAAGTGTTAGCCGTCCTCAAGTAATAGAAAATTCTAGGCAATATTTGCTTCTCCGAACAGACTGAATTCACAGAAAACTGTCGACAGGTGCTCCTGGTTTCTATGCGATTGCAATGAGAAATTTGTAGTAAAACTAAAACAGAACCGACATTTTATATTAGCCTCCGTCGAAGTTTTAACATGATAAAACTATTGAATACATACCTTCCAGCAATCCATTTATCAAGGTTTCGTCTTCTAGGAGACAATTTATGGGTCAACCGTGAGCTCTTCACAACTGAGAGACGACAAGGAATTAGTCTATGATGCAACTTCTTGTTGAGCGAAACAAGGATTCTTTCAAGCCATCTTGCTTTACTGTTGTTCAGAGCGATCGGTAAAGTACAATAGCATGACGATTCTCGAACTCTCGGTGTCTTGAAATTCCCCATATTTTGAAGCAAACCTAGCTTCCTTTCACCAGCCAAACACTGTTTACCACCGATCTTCAAAATGCCGATAACTGGAATAGTCTAGAACTAAACTGGCTTTCCCATGCAAAGTGGTTTGAAAAATCGCGATTCCAGTGTAGAGCAATTTCCACTTTGTTTTCTTTGCATCTATAAATAAAAAAAGAGCTTCCAGAAGAGTAATTGGGCTAGGGAAGGGAGGGTTGGGCGGTGAGAAGCAAAGGTGAGGTAACGGGTGGGGAGGGTGATGAGGGAATTTTTTTTCTTTGTTCGATTTCTGTTTTATAGAAGCTTTATTATATAATGAAGAATGCCATTTTGCGAGAAGTCCAAGTTTTACGACTACGGCTGAACTGGATTGTACATAGTTTATTTGGATTATTCAATATGTGTTTTCTTTTTCTGACGCCAGTGAAATGCGCTCTTCTACGCATTCACTCATCAGTTGCCGCAACTTTGTTTTCTGTTAGGGCGAAACACAAGTTCAAGAAACTTAATAACTACACTGACAATTTCAAACAGGACCCTTTGTTAAACTTTAGACCAGCCAGAATGCTTGTGTAATAAATTGCCGTCTCTGTTGCCTGTCATGAGTGTTTTAGTGTGTCTATAGTATTCTCAACGTAAACATGGCGATTTCTTCACTTACAGCCGTCTAAAAAATTCCGCAAAACGCGATGCTGTGTTCAGTCTTGCTCTTTACTGAGTTTTGAAAATATCATCCTCTGAGATAGTCACGGATACAAGGCATAACATGAATGAGTAGGTAGTTGAGCCTGGCTTTGTACAAAGTTTTCGCATTTTACTAAAACATTTACTCAAAAAATCGGATGCGGAAATCATTGTCATGGTCTGTTTGTTTGAAAATTGAGCGTGTTGCTTGTTTACTTTGAAGTACTGATGTAAAATTTGCATTCTAGTAACATACACTGTAGGCAATACGTTGCATAATAAATAGCACCTTTCNGCGGAAATCATTGTCATGGTCTGTTTGTTTGAAAATTGAGCGTGTTGCTTGTTTACTTTGAAGTACTGATGTAAAATTTGCATTCTAGTAACATACACTGTAGGCAATACGTTGCATAATAAATAGCACCTTTCGACTACGTTTTCTTGAAAAATGAAACTGTCTTGGCGGAAATATTTCTCTTGCCTACAGGATGTCTGCTTCTATCTTTGATACTAAACCGTGGACCTCTGTTAGCCGACCAGAGTCTGGTCCAGTGCTCAAAATAAAGACTGTACTTTCAATTTGAAAAATTCAATTGAAATGTTGAGCTTTGTCAGGACTCTACTCTATTGACCATTAACCGAAACTGATATCCAGTTCCTCCATCTTAAAAAAATCCATGTAACTCTTAAACGTCTGATACAGGCATGAGTCTGAGCGCATTTATGATTTGTAAAAAATATAGTTCCATTATAATATTAACAGTGAAATTTTAAATGATTTATAATTACAAAGAAACTTCGCTGACAATTAGCTCAATAATTTGTATTGATTGTATGATCGATACTTGTGATCAGAAACTGTCAAAGGAGTCGAGACTAGAAGCTACTAGAAATGAAATGAACCTTAGGTGTTTCTGTACGGTAGCAAATCAGGTAAAAACAACTGATTTCGCTTAATTTTGGTTCAACTCGTATTTCCTCGCGATCTTACACTTAGGCATTCCACGGCTTGGAGCTTGTTTCAAATGTAGTCAGCTACTGCCTTGCCGAACTCAGTCGCGCTACTCACGCTTAAGAAGGAATACAGGTGACTCCCGATATCTCGAACCTCGCGCTATCTCGAACCAAAATCGATTCCCCTGGATTTTCGTCATACATTTACTGTAATTTTACCCTCGGAAACTCGAGTCTCCCGCTAACTCGAAGTAGTTTTTGTTTCCCCTCAGATCATTTCTATGTAATTTTACCCTCGATAACTCGAACCATGTTTTGAACCCTTAAAACCTTAAAAAGTCGGGAAAAAAGAGTCTAATGGCGTCTGAAACTTTGAATTTTGAATTTCCCATTGACGTGTTGTAGGCATATTATAGTTTACTGGTGGAGGCTGATGTTGTTTTTCACAAATCTCAGTAACGTGAAATAGCTTTACTTCTCAAAACAGTAATATGCATGCTCTAATCAAGCTATTTGTTGCGTTACATTCTGATATTTATAATCAAGAAGAATCTTTTAATTTTCACTTGACATTTCTACAATTAAATGTGATTAAAATGGTTACTGTGCCGTAAAAACTGTTCTTTTCCTTACTCCCGGGTATTTTCTTCGAGCTCCCGATAACTCGAGCTATCGGGAATTCGGCTTTATTAGGCTGCCCCTCGCATCCTCGCGTCTTCGCGACGCTGTTAGTTGGCAATAACTTATTTCTACTTACAGTGGACTTTCGATAACTCGAACCTTCAAGAAACAAGGTTGTTGTGCGCGAAAGTTTTAAGGAAGAATGAATCTCGAATCGATGTAACTTTTTAACAATTGTTTGTATACCTGATTCCCATATGAAAATGACGGTGTTGCTCGTCGTCACTTTTAGGAGTAGAAATTTCAGATTTTGGTCTGACTTAGGGTGTTCGGAAAGGAAAGCGATTATTTTTAACCCATAAAAAAATTGCTTAGGGTTGTGCATAAAGATTAAGCTAAATAAAAGTAGCAAATGCCGTCATTGTGTTGGAGTATTGGGGTCAAATCCTGACTCGTCCCCAGTTGTCTCTCAGTCTCCTATTAATATTAACGAGAGAAGCGTGGTAAAGGGAAGTGCGGGGGATGATGGGAAGGAGGAAAGAGACTATATTTCCCCTTTCACCTTCCCATCGTCCCCTTCGTACGAGTTTCTAATAGTCTCCCGCAACCGTTCCTTGACCGCTTACAAAATAATAAGAGACGACTGGGGACGAGTTGGTGGTCAAATCAAGCTGGAGCCACACCCAATTGAGGGGCTTAATTCCAATTTTCCAACGTACGGGCACGGTTTTTTTGTTACGACAATTCCCTCCCCGGAAATTTATCTCAGTTCTGGATCGACAGAGATATTCAGCTCTACTTTTCAAATTAAACGAAACAGCTTTCTTCTTTGGTGATAAGTACTGTTGCTACGTAAATCTTCCTCTTAATCTCACAGTATCATCCTGGATCAGTCGAATTAAAACAATAGGTGGAGGCTGCTGACTGCTTTGACAATTCAAATGCTAGAACGCCAGCTAGTTGAAGCACTCACGGCTGCAACTAAGGTGCTGTTTATTTATCTCGAATTCATCAAACAATTTTTGTAGATAATAATTTGTCAAAAGGTGTCCCCTGATTGCTCTTTATCTAAATAAAAATAATGTTCTTGATAGAATTGTATTTTCGGCGGTATGTAAACGTGAAAGGTTCAGGTCGCAGTTGTTAAAAAAAGGGGGACAACGTTATAGTACTGGATAAGTCTCTATCCAGTGGATGACGTAGTTCACCCGGGTTTTCCTAATACTTATTAGGGATTTGAAACTAAAAAAAATCTGACGTTTAAAGTGTAAGGCATTGGAGGAAATCCTTTCTTTTGGTCTAACATCATCTCACAATGAAATCAAATGTTTTTTTTGTGACATTCGGATTTCCTCGCTATGAGGAGTGGAGGGGCTGGTACTACTTTTAAAACTAAGCACTTCCAAAGCATGTACTGCATTACGTGCTAATGTATCTATCCAGAATAGCTGCAAATTTATCGTAGGTTTTTAATAAGCGACGTAGAGGAAATAACAGCGATAGCACTAGAGCTGTAATCAAGGTAATAACACACACCTGGCTGTATTTCCCCCTCACCCTTCGGGTCAGCCTCATTTTGTGGGGAGCAGTCAACCTCCTCTTCATATTCATTCCACCCGGGTGTGGTGATGTTAATAAGCACACTTTTATTTATTCAAGAAAATATGCCACCTTTTGACCCAAATCATGCAGCTACAACTGTATGAGAGGAAAAAAATCAATATTTGGCAAGACCTCTCTCACTTCAACTTTTGATATTTCATAATTTGATGTGAACTGTTAAAAAAACTAGCAGGAGTGTATTATCAGGTTTAAAAACTCGAGGCGAAGCCAAGAATTGTTCAACCTGATAATACTCGACTGCGAGTTTTTCGAACGGCTTCAAAACCTGATACAGATCAACTCATGCATTCTTGCTTTATTATTTAGATTTGGGGTTATTTTGGTCAAAAAAATTGGACGTAAAGTTTAGTCGTGTCTTTATTAGATATAAAGACACTCATTAAACATTAATTTCTTTTGCTTTTTCTTTATGAATAATTAATGACTTTATTAAAATATTTAGTAATGGACTGGAAGTAGCTATTAAAGCCAAGACAGAGCAAGAGCTTACTCAGGTAGCAGTTGGCAAGCAGTCCAAACCACTAAAAATAGTGAAGCCTGCAGCTGTGGGAGGTAAAAACAAGCCACCCAAGAAGAAGGGAGGTGGCAAAAAGAAGAAATAACTTAATCATTTAAAATGGCAATGCAACGAGTACATGGAACAAGATGCATATTAGCATGATTTGTCTATTTATCATAATTTATATATCTATCTATTCCTTAGCAGCAGATGTAGAATAGTGTTGAACAACTTTGTAACCAATTTTAACCTTTTTGTATGTCCCTCATAATGAGGTAACGAGAGTGGGAGGAATTCTTTACTGAGTTTTAACACCTGGAGAAAGTGTTTAATTACCCTCGCTGTATTTTTAAACTTGTTATTATGGTCCATTCTCTTCCTCAAAAGTCGTAACACTACTAAAAGTACAAGCCCCGGTTGTTGAAAAGTTGGATAGCGATATCCACCGGATAAATCGCTATCCAGCGTATCCAGTGGATAAGTAATACGAAAACCAATTGCGTTATCCACTGGATAGTGATTCATTCAGTGGAAAGCGTTATCCATCGTTTGAACAAGTGGAGCCAAATGTATAACGTTTTAGGTATAATCCTTTTGGCCTAATGGGTGTTAATGCTAATTGGTAATTCCCAGTTTAACTAAAGACCATGCAAATGTATTTGTTAACTGACCATTAAATATCTTATATATGAGTTCAAAAGAGTTGAACCAAAGGTTGTTCACCTTCCCAATTATTTGTAAGCAGTAAAATGGACTCCGGAACTAAATGATAAACTTCTCTGTTTTCGATTGTTATTATCATTATTATCATCATCATCGTCATCAACATTATTGTTACTATAATTATTACTAACCCACTTGCAACTAATAATTTCGCTGAAACGCGCCTTTCGATGCGAGCCAAGCTGTTTTCTGTCTAGCCAAAAGGAAGTTTTCTGTTTGGCCAAAAAAGACCCAAAACTGTCCACAACATATCACTATGCTGCAGCTCCAGTTTTCCAGATGCAAAATTGTAGCTTTTAAAGTTTATGGGAATGCGCAAAAGGCAAATTTTCTTTTTTCCCCTGTTTTTTCTTTTGCTGCACGTATATTAGGCTTCATTTTGGTGGGAAAGGTTTCCGCCTAAATCCCGAAGATGGTGAAATTATTTGAAAGAATGTACCGGTGGGCGTATGTGGAATTTCGGATTTTCTGGTCGACGTTACACGCCGGTTTTTTTACAATTTTCTCTGGTTTGTTTGACTTAATCATGCTTATTCGGTTTGAAAGGTCTCTTCCCCCTGAACAAATTAGATTGTCAAAGTTGTCTATGACCATTACTTACTCTGGTGACGTCACAGGTAGTACGAAGGACAAGGATCCCCACGGGAGGTTCATGTGTTAGTTGGTTAATTCAGCCACATTAGCAGATTAGCTTTAGTTTTAGTACGAGAATTATGGTGGGGTTAGGAAGACGGAGTTTTTTATTTATTTATTTTATCTATTTTTTTTGTTACCAAAAAGTTTACAATGTTTTCAAACCCATGGAGGAAAACCGATGTCAGAGCGCGTCACGTCACGTCGATTCACTTGTAATATAACATTAAATTGGCCGGGCTTATGACTGATCAGAAGTGAATAACCAGTATTAATTGCAGGGGAGCGTTAGAGAGATAGCATACCATTCTGTAAATTTGGTTGTTGGATTTTTGGATGCCTGATCGTAGGCATGAGCATTCGAATTTTTTCTGTAAAACAACCGTTCGAGTGATAAAATAATGCCTACAAATCATTCTTTAGCTTGAGAAAAACTACGTTTTTCAGGATAAAAGTTACATTATTCTAAGATACTCGGTTTCATAAGATATTTTTTTTAATTTGGGAGGTTGTGTTTTTCACATTTTATTAATACCAAGATATTGCCCTATTATTTTGTTAAAAAATATTTCAGTAAAGATTCAAACGTTCCGTAGAATCTTCTATTTAAGGTGCGGCTACTCCATGTTCTCGAACTTTCGACCGGGTCCAGCAGGGTAGCTAACAGTTTCAGATGAGATTAGCCACCTAAAAATTTCGAGACGGCCAGAGTTCCCCAAAGACATCCGAACAGATAAATAGTATTTAGGGCAACTACAAATTTACCAAACAGACTTCTAAAACGTTCGGTCGTTTGGTGCCCCGATTCTAGTACTATCAGCTGAAGATTCATCATTTGCTCTGACTTTGATGTTCGCTTCAGTTCATTAATTTGTATAAATATAAGCGCAGGAAAATTGAATGATAAACCAAAGAATCGAAAAAAAATTAAATCAGGAAAACATAGGTACCGAAGGATAGTATAAAATTCATAATGTACGCCATTTATTTTATCTTAAAACCCATTTATTTATAAAGATAAAAAAGTCGCTCTAAAAATTGTTGTCACCTTTTGACAGTAGTGAACATAATGTAAGGACTCTGTAAACTTTAAAATCTACACCTTCATGTTTCAAACACATTTTCTGCGCAAACCTAATGTCCTGTCTCTAATGATCAAAGTTTACTTTAGTTTGCTTACTGATTACCCCCGAAATATTACTCTGTTAATGGTTATGCTGTTATTAAGCCTGTGGGGGAGGTACTTCTTCCACGTACATCCGGGAAACTGAGTTCCAACCTGTCTCAGCATCAGCAGATCCTAATCTGGCACAATTGCCCACCCAGAATCCCACGCGAACAGTACCCTTGTGGATTTTCTCACAGACTCCTTCAATGTGACGTACACGGTGCAGATTCTTTTTGGCGCTGTTTCCATATACCATGTAGACTATACCGTCAGTGGCTGCTGGTGCTGAACACTCAGCACCGTTGAAAGTGAAATACCATCTCCTGCAGCAATCATGGCAGTTATGGAGACGAAGATTTCCATTCCAGAAGACCCGCAATCCAGTGGTATCTGATGTTTTCTTGAAAATGCATTCCTTTAAAATCGTCAGAAGAAGAAAGATCTGAACTAGGTGAACCGAAATTAAACATGCGCGTTTAATTGATTCATGACAGTCAGGAAAAACGGATCTGAAAGCCGTGTATATCACTCGCTGTATCAGTAAGAAATTTCTCCCTGGAAACATTTTCACCATGGATGAACAAGAAAACTCATTTTTGCAAAGAGGATTGCTGGAGCTCCTCTCACTCTTTACTGGGCTATAGCTGGTTATTCTAGTTTTGTAATGATTTTACCCTTAACTGTACAAGATAGCTTGGACCTTGGGAACAATTAAGTAGTATAGAAGGCCATGACGTAGTTCACTCAAATTCAGACCAAAAGATATACGTATATCTTAAACTGATCTTGAAGTTGGACCTTTTTTGCTGCATTTCGTATCATTCCATGAATAGTATATCTCGTACAAGTTTAGAAACACGCATCTTTTCCTGAAAGAACTTAACCAATGAGCTTTACAAGCAATTACGCAAATTTCAAAGCCAGACTTCTTATTTTGCTTTGGCTTGATTTATAGAAACTAGCACAACCAAATCAGCAGTTACCTTAATCAATCCAGAGTCCCTTCCATCATTCAGATTCTTAAAAACGCAGTGTTTCCAATTACGACCAAATGATCCTGGAGCACCCTTTGGACCTAGGAGACCTTGACTTCCACGAGCACCTGTATCACCCTTGTTTCCAGGGGAACCAGCTGAACCTGCTTCACCTTTGTCCCCACGTGGACCTGCCGGGCCTGCAGGTCCTTTAACTCCTTTGAGGCCTGGTGCTCCCAGTCTTCCATGGGCTCCTTCATCACCTTTGTTTCCTCGTGGGCCCATGGGTCCTTCGGGTCCATGATTACCGGGTGATCCCGCGACACCTGCTGGTCCCGCAGGTCCAGGGCTTCCTGGGATGCCTGGAATTCCTGGTGCACAGAAACACCCACCATGACCACAGGAACCATAAGGTGAAGTCTGTTGAGGAATACTCTTAATGAACAAGTTAAAAATTCATTCCGTCATAAATTCATGATCAATTGATTAAATCAATCAATTAACCTTAGTCAACCATCCTTAAATAAAAAATCACCGTTCATTCATTCTACCTCACTAAGTTCTTTCAGGTTAATAGTTCAGGTACCATTGACTGACTTTCACTTCTCATACATTAAAGCTATATATTACAATGTTTGATTAAACAAACTGACCTTGTCACGTGGTTTGCTGCTGTTGTTGTCATTTGCAGAACACAAGGTAATCAACAGTAAGAGCAGCCCGCATAACACAGTAGCCAGCGGTATCTTCATAAAGGTTTGCATGATGAGGAAACCTGTGAAAACAGGAAAACGCTCAAAATTATGGCCAAATATTCTTTAAAAAGGCATCGGTTTCAATGATTTGCTAAAAAAAAAAAATTCAAAATGCAGATAACAAGCAACGCGAATTGATGATCTGTGGCAAAGTTACTATTTGTTTTGGAGAAAAAATATCAGTTTCGTCAGGTTTCATTCATCAATTTCAGGTCATCTTTTAGTATTACTTGAATACATTACCATGTCCTTGCAATTATATGTCAGACTTACACGGACGCTTAAAACTTTTGGACATTTCGTTGAAGCGTTCGCTTAAGATTTAGGCGCAAAACTAGTAGTAATAAGCCTTACATTTAAATATTTCGTGAAAAGAAACAGTTCAAATTGAAACCAAGTGAAAAGACTCCAAGCTATCGTTTAATTAAACTGAGTATATTAGTTTGATACGAAAGATTGTTGGAAACATTGACTCAAGTCCTACCTTACTTGTATGAACGACCGTAGTGATCCCAAGACGAATGATAATTTTTTTGAAAGTACGAAAGTTTTTATGCCCTGTTTTGACCAAGTTTACTTAAAAACGTGTTTTGGACAAGTTTGAAATATTGTTAAATGTAAGTTTCTAGAAGTATTCCTATTGGTTACATGTAAATCAGTCGGTCTTAATTGACGAATTGAAAGGAGTCATGTACTGCTTTTGTTTTATTTAAGTAGCAAGTTAAAACGAGTTGGAAGGCTCCATGACGTTAAGCAATTATTTTGAAAACCGGCCAATGATAAGAACTGTTTTAAACTTCCTTTGAGATACAAGTTGAACCAAGTTTGAAGGACACTGACGTGATAATTTGACGAATGAAGACAATCATTCATGTTCTCTGCAGATGTAACTTTTGGAAAACTTTGCATGCGACAAATTTGCCATTCAAAATATTTATCACTGTAACTTTTCCGAAGACGCTTTAGAGGTTATTCAGTAAAAACCAGTGACTAAGAACCTGCATTTTCCCAATTTCGCCTAAACAGGTTCTTACATAAATGGTAATTGGCACAAATTTATGCTATTTAGGTTCTTAAATAGGTTCTTCTGATTATCTGAAAGAAAAACTACATTGTAGCTAAAAGTATTTAGTTGTATTCAGCTTATTCCTTAAATAAAATCACTGCAAACCAATACATTCCAGTTGGATTGATAAAGTACCTATGTCTCCAAACGGGATCCTGAATGTTGACTTTTTTATTTTTCAATCGTACAAAATGTTTTTAAAACACTATTTTTAAATAAGAACCTGTTTCAAATTTTGGCTAAACAGGTTCTTGTCTAACTGGCCCAGGCAGTGAACTTCCTGAAAGATATCCTCGTTTCTTTCTCTTTTTATTTTTAATCTGACCTCTGACAATTTTGACTCCTTGAAGAAGCTCAGTCAATTCTGAAGAATGCCCCTTTAGATTTTTGGCACAACTAAAACGAACTACTGCAACGCTTTTTTGATAGACTGAACATCATATCTTGACTAATTAACATGATGCACGGTTGTTAGCTTGAAAACATATGAAAAATCCGAAAAAAATTCTCCCTAAAGTGTGCAAGCACTGTTCAAGTGAAAAATTTTAAACTGAATTCACTCTCGAGAGTAAAGCTAATACAACGAGAGGCTAACTTATTATCAGACCACGAGAGGCTTTTTTTTTTTGGGAGGATTCATCAGTCTAAAATATTCGCCTTTTGACGAGTTTATTTCTAAAACATTTCATTTTCTAAAAAAGTCGACGGAGATTTTTTCGAAACCTCACACCAACACGGTTTATTATGAGGCATTCAACTTACCTCTAAGATTTCCAGTTGCACCACAGTTGTGACTGCAAAGTAAGAGAAAATAGGAAAATTGTGATTAATACGTAAAATGTAACTTTTAAAGAATCCACGGCTAAGCAAAAATATACAAACCTACTCTGTTTTTGTTAATCTCTTAATTCTTGTCTTGTCTTCGTTTTCCCGACTATTTTGTGATCTTCATGAATCATCATTCTATGCTCGTAGGAACAGGTTAAGAGGACATTGTATACCTATGTTCCAACGAGCAATGCTATTGGCTGTAGTGTTTGTTTTGTCAGTCAGTGATTCATCCAATGAAATGGCATCTTTACTGCGAGCCACAGCATACATGAAGGGTAATCATAAATCTATTACCTCGGACTTGGAAAAAAGAGAAGAAAACTGGAGTCCCTGTTTTTGTAATATTTAGTTTCTTAATTAACACTAATACTGCACTCTCGTGGTCTCTTTACGACCGGAGGACGAATTCTACTTGAGATTATTAAATTTAATATCTTTCTGAATTTTCATATGGCGTCGTCACCAATCCAGAATTGGTTTGAGTCGCAAATTAATGGGTGAACACATTTTTCATACTGTCTATGTGAACACGAAATGAAAGATGCGAAAGTCGTGGAACTTCTAAGACTTCTAAATCTTATTACACGTTCGCTCCTACTCAAGATCTGCTTCATAAGTCACACGTAACCCGAAATCTCTCTTTAACAACCCATCCACTGAAGATTTTTCGTGCTCGATGATATATATTTGCTGTCCTTTTTTTTGGACGATTTTTCTTTTAATATTTCTTCAGTTTCTGACCCGTTCATTTTTCGTCTTACTTGGTTACGTACCTCTTCTTGGTTAAGAACGCAAATGTATTGGGATGATGGTTTGAGTAAAACTGAGGAAAAAAGACTGCGAAAATGTATAGATTTTATGACGCATGGCTCTTTTTGTATCGATCGATCACTTTAATTTCTAGTCCCGATCAGAGATTCTCTGTCGCTATACGTCGAGTTTTGGACACTGGGTTATATTTAATAGTTCAGTATTTAACGACACTTTTCAGTATTTCATTTCTAATTGATCTTTGCTTGGACACATGATCAACTTAGTCTTGATTGATATGTGCAATGAAATTGTACATTTTTGTATTCCGAAATTTAAAATTGAAAGTGTAAAATCAAAATGATATTGAAAGCGGAATCAGGAACTGATGCGAATGCAGTTTCTCACGGGCACCCAACGGACGGTTTCCCTTCTAAATACGTTGATAAAACTTTTTAGGCAATCCAGAGTACTATAAGATGTCTAGAAATGCATTCTAAGTGGCGCTATAAAATATGAATCTGTTCGGTCACCCTAGGGGAACTTGCGTATTTTCGAAATTACAGGCCGGATTAAGTATTAATTTCCCGAAAATCTTAGATGCAGTTTGACGTATTACGACCGTGAGACATTTTCTGATTTCTCAAGCTCCCCTTTGAATTTTTGAGTCCGAAAATTTAAGGTTTCCTTTTCTCCACGAAACCGTGGCATAACTTTCTAAGTGAAATGTGAAAATTAAACTTTAGAAAATCGTAAGGAATTTATTAGATAAGTTTCGAAAATTATATATGAGTGGAACGGTCATCTGGAAAGTGTTAGCCGTCCTCAAGTAATAGAAAATTTTAGTCAATATTTGCTTCTCCGAACAGATAATTCACAGAAAACAGTCGATAGGTGCTCCTGGTTTCTATGCGATTGCATTGAGAAATTTGTAGTAAAACTAAAACAGAACCGACATTTTATATTAGCCTCCGTCGAAGTTTTAACATGATAAAACTATTGAATGCATACCTTCCAGAAATCCATTTATCAAGGTTTCGTCTTGTAGGAGACAATTTATGGGTCAACCGTGAGCTCTTCACAACTGAGAGACGACAAGGAATTAATCTATGATGCAACTTCCTTGTTGAGCGAAACAAGGATTCTTTCAAGCCATCTTGCTTTACTGTTGCTCAGAGCGATCGGTAAAGTACAATAGAATCACGATCCCCGAACTCTCGGTGTCTTGAAATTCCCCATATTTTGAAGCAAACCTAACTTCCCTTCACCAGCCAAACACTGTTTACCCCCGATCTTCAAAATGCCGATAACTGGAACAAATTTGCTTTCCCATGCCGCCAAGGTGGTTTGAAAAATCGGGAGTCTATTGTAAAGCAATTTCCACTTTGTTTTCTTTGCATGTATAATAATTTTCCCGTCAGACCACGTTTTACAAAAAGAGAGAGGTTCCAGAAGGGTAATTGGGCTAGGGAAGGGAGGGTTGGGCAGTGAGAAGCAAAGGTGAGGTAACGGGTGGGGAGGGTGTTCGATTGCTGTTTTATAGAAGCTTTATTATATAAAGAAAAATGCCATTCTGCGAGAAGTCCAAGTTTTACGACTACGCCTGAACTGGATTGTACATAGTATGTTTGGATTATTCAATATGTTTTCTTTTTCTGACGCCAGTGAAATGCGTTCTTCTACACATTTACTCCTCAGTTACCGCAACTTTGTTTTCTGTTAGCGCGAAACACAAGTTCAAGTAACTTAAAAACGATACTGACAATTTCAAACAGAACCCCTTGTTAAACTTTAGACCAGCCAGTATACTTGTGTAATAAATTGTCGTCTCTGCTGCCTGTCATGAGTGCTTTAGTTTGTCTATAGTATTCTTAACGTAAACATGGCGATTTCTCCACTTAAAGCCGTTTAAAAAATATTCAAAACGCGATGCTGTGTTCAGTCTTGCTCTTTACTGAGTTTTGAAAATGTCATCTTCTGAGATAGTCACGGATACAAGGCATAACTAACATGAATGAGTCGCGAGGTAGTTGAGCCCGGCTTTGTACAAAGCTTTCGCATTTTTACTAAAAAATTGACTCAAAAAATCGCATGCGGAAATCATTGTCATGGTCTGTTTGTTTGAAAATTGAGCGTGTTGCTTGTTTACTTTGAGGTACTGATGTAAAATTTGCATTCTAGTAACATACACTGTAGGCAATACGTTGCATAATAAATAGCACCTCTCGACTACTAGAAAAATGAAACTGTTTTTGCGGAAATATTTCTCTTGCCTACAGGATGTCTGCTTCTATCTTTGATACTAAACCGTGGACCTCTGTTAGCCGACCAGAGTCTGGTCCAGTGCTCAAAATAAAGACTATACTTTCAATTTGACAAATTCAATTGAAATGTTGAGCTTCGTCATAATATAGGACCCTACTCTATTGACCATGAACCGAAACTGATATCCAGTTCCTCCATCTTAAAAAAATCCATGTAACGCTTAATCATCCGATACAAGCATGAGTCTGAGCACAATGATTTGTAAAAAATATAGTCCCATTATAATATTAACAGTGAAATTTTTAATGATTTCTAATTACAAAGAAACTTCGCTGACAGTTAGCTCAACTGTATTGATTGTATGATCGATACTTGTGATCAGACACTGTCAAAGGAGTCGAGACCAGAAGCTACTAGAAACGAAATGAACCTTAGGTGTTTATTTACGGTAGCAAATCAGGTAAAAAAAACTGATTTCCCTTAAGGTCGGTACACACTAGGCGACAAGTTGCTGCAACACGTCGCAGCGACAGATCACTCCGTGTGCACAGGTCGGGCGACTAATTGCAGCAACAAGGTGAGGCGACACGTCGCAGCGACAAATCGCTTCGTGTGTACTGGAGAATTTTTGTGAAAATCTTTGTCTCCGCAACAGAATTTTGTCGCTGCAACAAGTCGCAAAAAATCAAATCAGACTGAATCTGTGCGACTTGTTGCGGCGACAAATTCTGTTGCAGCGACAAAGATTTTCACAAAAATTCTCCTGTACACACGAAGCGACTTGTCGCTGCAACGTGTCGCCGCAACATGTTGCTGCAACTTGTTGCCTAGTGTGTACCGACCTTAAGTTTTGGCTCAACTCGTATTTCCTCGCGATCTTACACTTAGGTATTCCAGGGCTTGGAGCGTGTTTCAAATGTAGTCAGCCACCTTGCCGAACTCAGTCGCGCTACTCGCGCCCAGGAAGGAATACAGTTGACTCCCGATAACTCGAACCTCGCGCTTTTCTTGAATCAAAATCGATTCCCCCTGGATTTTCGTCATGCATTTACTGTAATTGTACCATCAGAAACTCGAATCTCCCGCTAACTCGAAGTAGTTTTTGTTTCCCCTCAGATCATTTCTATGTAATTTTACCCTCGATAACTCGAACCATGGAGTTTTGAGCCCTTAAAACCTTAAAAAGTGGGGGGGGAAAGTCTAATGGCGTCCGAGACATTGAATTTTGAATTTCGCATTGACGTGTTGTAGGCATGTTAAAGTTTATTAGTGGAGGCTGATGTTGTTTGTCACAAATCTAACGTGAAACCGCTTTGCATCTCAAAACAGTAAAACGCATGCTCTAATTAGGTTATTTGTTACGTTACATTCTGATTTATAATCAAGAAGTTTCTTTTAATTTTCACTTGACATTTCTACAATTAAATGTGATTAAAGTGGTTACTGTGCAGTAAAAGCTGTTCTTTTCCTTACTCCCGGCTATTTTCTTCGAGCTTCCGTAAACTCGATTTCCCTTGAAGGTTCGAGTTATTGGGAGTCCACTGTAAGTAGAAATAAGTTATTGCCAACGAACAGCGTCGCGAAGACGCGAGGATGCGAGGAGGCAGCCTAATAAAGCAGTGCGTGAAAGTTTCAAGGCATTGGCACATTTGCATTTAAACGAGCTATTGCTCATATGCGATATGTGGTTAAGTAAAATTAGTCACTTACTTACTTGTAATGAATCTCGCATCGATGTAATTTTTTAGTAATCGTTTGTATGCCTGATTCCCATATGAAAATGGTGGTGATGCTCGTGGTCACTTTTAGCAGTAGAAATTAAAGATTTTGGCCTGACTTAGGGTGTTCAGAAAGGAAAGCGATTATTCTTAACCCATAAAAAATTGCGTAGGGTTGTGCATAAAGATTAAGCTAAATAAAAAGTAGCAAATGCCGTCATTGTGTTGGAGTATTGGGGTCAAATCCTAACCCGTTTCCAGTTGTCTTTCAGTCTCCTATTAATATTAACGAGAGAAGCGTGGTAAAGGGAAGTGCCGGGGATGATGGGAAGGAGGAAAGAGACTTCATTTCCCCTTTCACCTTCCCATCGTCCCCTTCGCACCAGTGCCGTAATAGTCTCCGCAACCGTTCCTTGACCGCTTACAAAATAATAAGAGACGACTGGGGACGAGTCAGTGGTCAAATCAAGCTGGAGCCGCACCCAATTGAGAGGCTTAATTCCAATTTTCCAACATACGGGCACGGTTTTTTTTGATAGGACAATTCCCTCCCCGGAAATCTATCTTACTGGATCGACAGAGATATTCAACTCTACTTTTCAAAATAAACGAAACAGCTTTCTTCTTCGGAGATAAAAACTGTTGCCATGTAAATCTTGCTCTTAATGTCACAGTATCATCCTGGATCAGTCGAATTAAAACAATAGGTAGAGGCTGTTGACTGCTTTTACAATTCAATTGCTAGAACGCCAGCTAATTGAAACACTTACGGTAACTAAGGTGCTGTTTATTTATCTCGAATCCATCAAACAGGTTTTTAGATAATAATTAGTCAAAAGGTGTTCCCTGATTGCTCTTTATCTAAATCAGATGTCCCGTCAGCCGCCCACATGACTAGTCCTTTTAGGACCCCCCTGCCCCGCCTCATACCTGCCGCCAGGCTTATTATAATGAAGGAATACAATTATATTTTTTCTCTTTAGACATCCTACAATAACGTTTTCAATCGAATACCAATGTATGTGTGCGCAAGAACACCAAATGCTTTGGTCAAAAGACGTTCTTGATGGAATTGTACTTTCGGCGGTATTTAATCCTGAAAGGTTCAGGCCCCAGTTGTTACAAAAGAGGGATGACGTTATCTACTGGATAAGTCTCTATTCAGTGGATGACGTAGTTAATTTCCTAATACTTATTAGGGATTTGTAACTAAAAACATCTGACGTTTGACTGTATAGGCTGCTACACAGCCCACTGGGGAGGAGCGTTGCGTGACGACACTAAAAACGACTGTGTAGCAGACTACATGATGTAAGGCACTGGAGGAAATCCTTTCTCTTGGTCTGGTATCATTTCACAATGAAATCAAATGTTATTTTTTGTGACATTCGGATTTCCCCGCTATGAGAAGTGGATCGAGGGACTGGTATTACAGTTTATACAGTAAGTACTTCCAAAACATGTACTGCATTACGTGTTAATGTATCTATCCAGAATAAGTGCAAACTTATCGTAGGTTTTTAATGACTTTAATAGCACGAGAGCTGTAATCAAGGTAATAACACACACATTACTGTATTTCCCCCTCACCCTTTGGGTCAGCCTCATTTTGTGGGGAGCAGTTAACCTCCTCCTCATATTCATTCCACCCGGGTGTGGCGATGTCAACAAGCACACTTTTATTTATTCAAGAAAATATGCTACCTTTTGGCCCAAACCATGCAGCTACAACTTTATGAGAGGAAAAAAATCAATATTTGGAAAGCCCTCTCTCACTTCCACTTTTAATATTTTATGATTTGAAGTGAACTTTTTAAAAAACGAGCAGGAGTGTATTATCAGGTTTAAAAACTCGAGGCGAAGCCAAGATCAACTCATTCTTGCACTAATATTTAGATTTGGGGTTATTTTGGCTTGAAAAATTGGACGTAAACTTTAGTCGTCTGTTTAATATCAGATATGGAGACACTCATTAAACATTAATTCCTTTTGCTTTTTCGGAAGTAACTATTAAAGCCAAGATAGAGCAAGTGCTTACTCAGGCTGCAGTTGGCAAGCAGTCCAAACCACTAAAAGTAGTGAAGCCTGCAGCTGTGGGAGGTAAAAACAAGCCGCCCAAGAAGAAGGGAAGTGGCAAAAAGAAGAAGTAACTTCATCATTTGAAGCTGTGGCAATACAACAAGTATGGAACAAGATGCATATTAGCATGATTTGTGTATTTATCATAATTTATATATCTATCTATTCCTTAGCAGCAGATGTAGATTAGTATTGAACAACTTTTGTAACCAATTTTAACCTTTTGTATGTTCCTCATAATATTACCTCATGAGGTAATGAGAGTGGGAGGAATTCTTTACTACGTTTTAACACTTGCAGAACATATTTAATCACCCTGGCTTTATTTTTAAACTTGTTCTTATGGTCCATTCTCTTCCTCAATAGTCTTTGTAACACTACTAAAAGTACAAGCCCCAGTTGTTTAAAAGGCGGATAACGCTATCCACTGGATAAATCACTATCCACTAGATAGCGCAACTGGTTTCCCTAACACTTATTCGTGGGATAGTGATTTATTCGGTGGATAGCGTTATCCAACTTTTGAACAACTGAGGCCTGATGTATAACTTTTCAGGTATAATCCTTGTGGCCTAATGGGTGGTCATGGAAACTTTCTGGAAAAGTGCATTCCCAGTTTAACTGCTAAAGACCATGATACAAATGTATTTGTTAACTAACCATCATGATTGAGTTCAAAAGATTGAACTAAATCCAAGGCAGTGTTCACCTTCCAAATTACCCGTATATTCAGCAATAAAATGGACTTCGGAACTAAATGATAAGCTTCTNAGACCATGATACAAATGTATTTGTTAACTAACCATCATGATTGAGTTCAAAAGATTGAACTAAATCCAAGGCAGTGTTCACCTTCCAAATTACCCGTATATTCAGCAATAAAATGGACTTCGGAACTAAATGATAAGCTTCTCCTTTTTCGATTGTTATTATCATTATTATCTTCATCATCGTTATCAGCATTATTTTTACTATTATTATTAACCCATTTGCTATTGGGAATTTTGCTGAAACACATCTTTTGTTGCTAGCCTAGCCGTTTTCTGTCAAGCCAAAAGGAAGCTCTTCTGCTTATCCAAAAAGACCCGAACATCCGTTTTTAAGTGCGGGACTATGCTCTAGTTCCAGTGTTCCAGATGCTGAAGCTTTTAAAGTTCGGGAATGCGCAAAAGTCACCGATCCAATATTTCTTCCGAATAAATGAACCGTTTTGATCTCTGGTCAAACACTTTTCCTTTTCCGCAACGAAAAAATAAATTTACCTTAAGACTCAAATGTTACCACATAAGGCAAAAAAATCCCTGACGGTCAAATATTTTGCCTCATTAAGCGAATAAGGTCAAGCAACAATTTGATTTCCTGAGTGAAGGTTTGGCATCCGCAACGAAGTGGCTGTGACTAAAATTTTAGTGTGAAAAGAACTTTCTCTGTTCTGAATTCAGCATTATATCATCGCGGTCTTATTTCCGTAACCTTATTCTTCACACCAACTCCGTTTTAGCTCTTTACGTGTAAAATATTCGCTAGCATTTTGCAACGACAGTCCGACGGCTGCACTTTAAAAATGAAATTCTAGCCAAATTTCGGTTCGAAAGAGAAAATAATGCCTCGAAATCTTTCTTAAGTTAGGGAAAGGCTAGAATTTTGTGGATGAAAGCTACATTCCTCTAACATATTCGGTTTCATACGATTTGTTTTTCAATTTGGGAGTCTGTGTTTTTCACGCAAGATATTGCACGCGATTATTGTTTAAAAAGGTCTTCCAAATATTTCGGTAAAAATTCAAAACGTTCCGTAGAATCTTCTACTTAAGGTGCGGCTACTCCATACCCTCAAACTTACGATCGGACCCATCAGGGTAGCAAACAGTTTCAGATCAGATGAGACAAAAACGCCACCTTAAACTTTGGAGACGATTAAAGTTACCCTAAGAAATCCAAACAGATAAATAGCATTTAGAGAACCTCCAAATTTACCAAACCGGGTCGGTCGTTGAGTGCCCCTTTTTTTGTACCATCAGCTGAAGATAACTAATCGCTCGGACTTTGATGCTGACTTCTGTTACTTAATTGTAACTGAATATAAGCACAGAAAAATAATCTTAAATGATAAACCAAAGAATCAAGAAGAAGATAACAAAGGAAAAATAAAGGTCGGGAAGGGTAGTAAATTTATATTTCACGCACAGGTTATTTTATTTTAAAGCCCTTTTATTTACTGAGATAACAAAAAGTCGCTCAAACATTGTTGTCGCCTTGTAACATGTAATGTAAGCTTCTGAAGCTTGAAACCCTACAAAGAGATTTTAATGCGGAAAACTTAACCCCTGGCTCTAATAATCAAAATTTACTTCAGTTTGCTTACTGATTACCCACGAAATATTACTCTGTTCATGGTTATCTTTGAAAGTGAAACAAAACCTCTGGTTCTGCTGTTATTAAGCCTGTGGGGGAGGTACTTCTTCCACGTATATCCGGGATACTGAGTTCCAGCCTGTGTAAGCATTAGCAGATCCGTAACCAGCACAATTGCCGACCCAGAATCCCACGCGAACAGTACCCTTGCGGATTTTCTCACAGACTCCTTCAATGTGACGTGGACGGTGTAAGTTCTTTTTCGCGCCATTTATCATGTAGACTACACCGTCAATGGCACCTGGTGTTGAACACTCTGCACCGTTGAGGGTGAAATACCATCGTCTGCAGCAATGATGGCAGCCAGAGAGACGAAGATTGCCATTCCAGAAGACTCGCAACCCTGTGGTATCGGATGTTTTCTTGAAAATGCATTCCTTTAAAATGGCCAAAAAAAGAAAGATAAGGGAGGTGAACCGAAATTCTTTTCCGTTTTTCATGAATACGCAATGTATTGTGGGATCGCCTGGAGGCAAACATTTCAAGAATGTTTCGAATTATCTCATTCCACTTCTCAAACTGTTGTATTTACCGTGTAAAAACGATGCGAAATAACAACGAGACAGACAGAAACAAATCTGCACAATACAAAGTCAAGCTACGACGCTACAAATGACTTTTAATTATAACAGAAAATCTATAAAAAAAAATCCTACCAATTTCTCAAGTACGCAAGTGCGTATCTGCGTTAAGGGCCCTATGCCCCTGCGAAATTCACTCAAATTCAGACATATAATATACGTATATCTTAAACTGATAAATTGGACCTTTTCCCTGCATTTTGTATTATTCCATGGATAGCTCGCACAAGTTCCAAAACACGCATTTTTCTTTTCTCAAATGACTCGCCTCGAGTTTTAAACATTAACCTGAAAATACACGACTGCGAGTTTTTTGAACGGCTTCAAAATCTCTGATATAGATTCTTTACTCTTGCACTAACATTTAGATTTGGGGTCATTTTGGTCTAAGAAATTGGACAAAGTTTAGCCGTGTTTTTATCAGATATAAAGACACTCATAAACATTAGTTTCTTTTGTTTTTTTTTCTTTATGAATTATTTAAAATATGAGTTTTTTAAAATATTTAATAGGGGACTGGAAGCAACTATTAAAGCCAAGATAGGGCAAGAACTTACTCAGGTAGCAGTTGGCAAGCAGTTCAAACCATAAATGAACAATGAGTTTTTGAATCGGTCATAACCAGACTTATTAATTTGCTTCGGATTAATTTATATAATCTAGAACGACCAACTCAGTTGTTACCTTGATCAATCCGGAGTCTCTGTCATCGTTCAGATTCTTAAAAACGCACTGTTTCCAATTACGAACAAACGATCCTGGAGCACCCTTGGGACCTGGGGAACCTTGACTTCCGCGAGCACCTGTATCACCCTTGTTTCCAGGGGAACCAGCTGAACCTGCTTCACCTTTGTCCTCACGTGGACCTGCCTTCCCTGCAGGTCCTTTAACTCCTTTGACGCCTGGTACTCCC
>CALNXI010003651.1:10844-21264 GCA_942486025.1 Porites evermanni
AGTCTCCGGAGTGGATAAGTAATTAAGAACCTTAAGCAAATAAGACCATCACCTTTTTAACGTGCTTTGATGCTGACAAGCTTCTATTGCTATAAACGTTTCTACTCTTATAGCGACGATATGCCCGAAAATTTGGGCAAGAATGCAGAAATTCCAATTCAGGTTGCTGTCTGTCGCTCAAAAGCTCCTTTGCGTATGGTCACAGTTAAATAGATAAGTTGTTCTGGATTACTATAGGATTGTGAGAAACAACACACCTACTCGTACCACTTCCCTGACCCAACGTTAACACTAACTTCCCTCTTAAGGCGAAATGATGGGTTAGGGGAGAGCAGTTTCCCAGAATGCTGTACTAATTTTTCTCGTGACTACAACCGTAAGCCCATAAGGCTGTACGCGTTTACAAACCTAACTAAACTGACGTTGTACATACAGCTTAACAAAATAAGAAGCAACAATTAATCTTACTGGTAATATGCGATGAGACAATTAGAGAAAAAAGAACTAAACTAACCGTTATGACAAAGAAGGATCCAGTTGAACAAGATGAGTACCACAAAAAATGGGCGTGGCCAATTTCCAGAAAATCCCAGTAACAAGCCTTACAGGGGTTAAGATCCAGTCCATCTCTCTGATAACAAATATGGAGATTTAGTTTATGAACTCCGTCAAGATAATAGAAAGCAACTTATATATTTCATATCATTGAGCCAGGGAGGGCTGGAACCATCGAACAACTACGATGTAGTTCTCTTGTCACGTGACTGTCTTAAGGTAACATGACTGCTCTGCAATCACGCACTTTTGACTGATACAGACTGACCGATCTAGCCGAAATATTTTAGCACAAATTTATTACGTTTCCAGTCTACTACTTGTTCTTGTCAACGGAGAGTGAAATGAAGTGAAGTTTGAAGACTGAAGTAGGGATGAGTTAACCAAATCAAGTTATGACATCGAACTGGTTATTTGTTCTTTAGCAAATCAATGAAATGCGTGGCTTATACTTGAGCTCGTTGTGGAAATTAAATATATGGAATTAAGGAAATAAATATTGAAAACAAGAACTGATGTTCCAGGTATGTCTCCAAGTACTATCCACTGATGTTTACTTTGGTCAGCTATCAAGCCATTACAGTCAAGCCATTAGTTCTGACTTTTGTTTTTAAAAACGACTCATTAGTCGAACAATTCATACTGACTTTGTTCGTTTAATTTTCTTTGTGGTGAAGAGTATATGAAATTGTTGTTGTGAATAGTAAGCAGATATATATCAGTGGGCCTCAAATGAGAGAAAATACATGCATGTCTTCTTGCTTTCAACATGCACTTTTATTTTGCCTTTTCTAACGAGTAAAAATGTACAAAACTCCTAAATGTCTTCATACTTTGAACGTAAAGCTTTCTTTTTCTTTTCAGTATCAGCCAGTAAATATGTACAAGACTGACTTCTAATGCTTATAATACAAAGTCTGGCAAATTCTGTTAACAGCAAGTAGATAAAAACATTTTATAAAAAAAAAACTAAATGACTTGCTGTTAAAACACTTGGAAAAAGTTAGCTGTGTTAAACTACCTTAACATCAGCAGTGATGTAATTTTATTGTGTATGAATCAGGGGCGTAGCCAGGATTTTTCAGAGGTACGCATAATTCTCCAAATCGCTTTGGACCCCCTACCCACCCCCCCCCCAAAAAAAAAACTTCCTTGATTAAAGATTTGTTTACGTTGTTAGCCTAAGAGTTTTTTTTCTGCAAATGAAATGACATTAAAAACTTATGAAATATTTTGTTAGGTTGTTTGGGTCCATTGACTGATGCACTTCATTCATCTATCGTACAATAAGGCCACATATTCGTCCGGGTTCGTTACTTTATTTTATTACTAGGTTCGTTTGGTCGTTTCTAAGCAGATGCAGCGCGTGAATCCGAATTGAAAATGTGCCGATTCGGTCAAGTCTCTATAGATTTTGAATCTGAAATCTAAAGTGAATCCGATGCCTTGTAAATTCGCAATATTTTGTAGTGTAAACAATTTGTCCAACTTAACCAGATACTTTTCCGCATTTGATCATACGAGTTTGCAGTAAAACCAAAATGGAAGTATCACTTTCATGAATATGAGGTGCCTTAGCAACGACGACGGCGAGAGCCGGGAACGAAAACGCCCCTAGCTACTTTTTCGCGTTTGTTTCCGTCAACTCTCTTAAAATGGCAAATATAGGTGAACTTGAGTGAGTCTTGGGGACCGCACCCAAGTTCGGACTCAAGAAATTGAATTTGTCCCTGTGTTTATGTTCTCCAAAAAACGTCACAAAAGGAAATTTACAGTGGTGTTCGTACAGGTTGTCAAGAAAAGCGCGCTGGACAAGCAAAATTTGTTGTTTTTTCACTTACTTATTGGGCTCATTACCGTCACCGTCACCGTCGCCTTTGTCGTCGCACCCAGGATTTGTCGATGTGTGTAAACGGTTAGGAAACCGAACACGGTTTCAGTAAATACGTCTGCCATTTTTTCACTAGATATATATGTTATCAAGATTCGGTCCATTAATGAATTACTTCGTTTCTCTGGAAACCCACATTTGGGTGGAGAGGAAAAAAAAAGTCAGTTGTTTTAAAAAACAAGAAACAGCCAGAGTTTAATGAATTGAGGCAAACTGTGCTCTTAAAATAATTATCTTTAGATATTTTGCTTTCTTTTTAGAACTAACTTTTTATTTTTTATTATTAAATCATTACTATTTATTTATTATTTTTATTTATTTTTGTGCACGACTTTCTCAGCGTACGGTGCGTACAGGTAGCTACCCCCCTGTGAATAAATGATTTTAGTAAAATCCAACTAGTGGTCTATCATCAATGCTGCGTTCTGATTGGTTGAGCTACTAATAGGCTCTATGTTATAGCCCACTAGTAGCGAAAAGCGCCGGCTTTGAAAACCAAAACAAAGGCNCCAGAGTTGAATGAATTGAGGCAAACTGTGCTCTTAAAATAATTATCTTTAGATATTTTGCTTTCTTTTTAGAACTAACTTTTTATTTTTTATTATTTAATCATTACTATTTATTTATTATTTTTATTTATTTTTGTGCACGACTTTCTCAGCGTACGGTGCGTACAGGTAGCTACCCCCCTGTGAATAAATGATTTTAGTAAAATCCAACTAGTGGTCTATCATTAATGCTGCGTTCTGATTGGTTGAGCTACTAATAGGCTATATGTTATAGCCCACTAGTAGCGAAAAGCGCCGGCTTTGAAAACCAAAACAAAGGCGACTGAATCGCGTTTTGCTAGCTAAAGTTGTTTCGTCTGGATATTTTAGACCAACTAGGCCTTCGGCCTTCGGCCCCATGGGCTATTAACTCAGAGCCCATTCGGGCTCGAGGAATAATTGTTAAGTATTATCAGTGAATGAAAATATATGAAATGATTCATATTTTGAACTGCGGATAAATCTGTGAAACTATAAAGTGGAAATGATCGGCCTCGCAGTAGAATTTCATTATTATCAATGCTGCATGCTACATGTTATATAAGCATCACTGACAAAGCTTTTTTGGTTTTCATGGACCGAAAAAAAAGGAAGATAACGAAGGCAATACCAAACCATCTTGATCGAATAAACTTGTTCAATAAATTAAAGGATTTATCATACACGGGCCAGACAGCCTTTTTAGCGGGACAAAGCGGGCAATCCCGAGAGGGCAAGGTAGGCCTAACTTTAATAGACACTTGGGGAGCCAATCAAAACCCTACCAGCTACATCTATAAGAAGTTACCATCCACCAAGAGAGTAACCTGCTAAATTGCTTACAAAATGTTGCTGAAAACGATCAGGAAAACAGATTCCGTAATCTTAGACTTGAACATGTGTAAGATTAGCTTTTATTGGAAAGAATCAATGAAAACTGTAGAGTAGTTACCATGTAACCAAACCTACAATATATTGATCCGTAACTCTTTTTAAGTAAAAAACATTTCAATTTGCAGCTTTTTAAATTTGAACAACGAAAAACACACTAAAGGAAAGGGTACAAAAATAATACACAATGAAATAAACATGTAGCGTCCGGTTGATACAACTATTTGACTTCTTTTTGTGCTTCTCATAAAAGGCTTATTTATTTTCAAATTTTAAAACATTTAAGATTTACCTTCGAAAATTTTATGAGTCTTTGATGATTTGTATCGGCTGATTCAAGTTGCATGTACCAAAAAAGGGTAAACGCATGCTCTACCTATATTATTGGCCGTGAAGAAAAACACACATTTCTTTTTCTCAACTATTAGATATATGAACCAATGTGCCATGCCATAGGAAGAAAATTGTGAACCACATCAGCTGGGAAACCAACCACAATAGAAGATTTAAGTGCTTTTATTCCTTCTTGTAAACCTACGTGAGGAAATGTTTAGCGAGCGTTTTATTAAGATGATTAAGAAAAAGGTTGAATGTTATGACTTAAAAATACGCTCACTGATTTATTCGATTATCATTTGTTGTCACCAATAATATTTAAAGGTATGAAGCTCCGGCTTTAACTACGAACCACAAATGAGACGAACGTTTTCTCAAAGAGACGAAAGTACGTAGCAGTTTTCAACTGCTTCCCTTAACAATAGAAAAACTTATACAGCTCGTTAACTATATAAACGTTTCCATTGTGGTAATTTCCGAATAAACAACTGAAGTGGCATAAGTGTTCCATTCTAACCGAAGGGAAAACGTCAGCTGTACATGGGACTACATCAGCATCATTGCTGCTCTTTGATACATATCGCAACACTGGGCAGTGAACCGACAGAGACAAATGCGCCAAGAAAATCATGGAAGTCGAAGATTTCTCCTCCATCACAATCTTCACGCTTGTAATACTATCATTACTGACTATCTTTGCTGTACTTGGTAATGGGTTCGTTCTCGGTATCATTGCTCGGTTTAAGAGGCTTCGCACCTTTGCAAACATTCTGATTGCCAATCTGGCGTTGGTCGATTTTTCCAACGCACTCATCAACGGACCTTTATACCTGCTTTGGGGTGTCTTGAAAGTCAAATGGTTTACAGGGAAGACACTGGCGATTATCTCGCTTTTTCTGCTCCGCCTCTTTATGTTACTTAACGTCGTCTCCATGTTGGTGCTGCTGGGAAATGCTTTCCTAGCGATAGCACTGAACCTGAAATATTTCACCTGGAAGACCAACGAAAAAGCTTTGGCCATAGTGCTGGGTGTGTGGATGGTCTGTGTTACCAGCGCGGTTATATCCTTATATCCTCATTNAGAGGCTTCGCACCTTTGCAAACATTCTGATTGCCAATCTGGCGTTGGTCGATTTTTCCAACGCACTCATCAACGGACCTTTATACCTGCTTTGGGGTGTCTTGAAAGTCAAATGGTTTACAGGGAAGACACTGGCGATTATCTCGCTTTTTCTGCTCCGCCTCTTTATGTTACTTAACGTCGTCTCCATGTTGGTGCTGCTGGGAAATGCTTTCCTAGCGATAGCACTGAACCTGAAATATTTCACCTGGAAGACCAACGAAAAAGCTTTGGCCATAGTGCTGGGTGTGTGGATGGTCTGTGTTACCAGCGCGGTTATATCCTTATATCCTCATTCTGATACCGACCTTCAAGACGTTTCTGTATCCACATATCGTCTTGCTTTTATGAATCAAAGTAATGTGCTTTTCACCGTAATCGACGCGTCGTTCGTCGTCACTGCAATAGTACTCGGCGTCATGGCTTACTGCGCTATTCAATTGAGGAAACGGCAGGTAAGAAGACAGAGGGTAAATTAAATGGTCTTTTATTTTCGACAACTTTTGCTAAATTTTTTATATTTCATGCTTTACGGACGTTAGCACGTTAACCGTTAACTATTCCTTCGCATGGAAGAAGAAAAACGAAACTCTTCACACATGTAGAATTTTTTTATCATTTAGATGAAAAAGAAAGAATAAGTAAAGAAATGGATTTAAGGAGAGAAAAAAAGCGGGTCACAATACCACTTCAGAAAGTAAAGTACAGTGAAAGTTAAGATATGGCTGTAAGGCTGTAGCTTGCGTAGCTGGCGGTTTTGTCTTGAGAGCGCGCAAATGAGCAGCGAAGCTGCGAAAACGCGGGCGAACGAGCGCGGTCTCATTCTCCTTGCGGCATCACCGCACGCCATTGTCCCCCTCCTAACATAACTGCCAGCTAAGCAAGGTAGCCGCAATCATGTAAATTTCTCCCTTATTGAGCGCGGTGTAAAACTCTAAAACGGGTGGCCTGACATAGCGCCATGAATACGCAGCTCGTACTGAGATGCTATTGAAAAATTCTGAGCAACTTAGAAAATGTAACGGTTCGGGATTCCAGGCCGCCGGGATTACGTGAAACTAAAAACAAGGTTTCATATCTCTTCAACCTCTAGAGGCCGCCGAGTAGCATTCAATTCTCAAGTTATCTAAAACCTTTTTCACTTACAGAGAAAGCGGCTCAACCTGCCCCGACTACAAAATGACGCCAGACTACAAATGGATACCAAAGCTGCCAAAACCATCTTCATTGCTGTAGTCGCATTCCTTGTATGTTACATACCGCCCGTTTGCGTTGTAGCCATCTTGACTAGTGTTAAGCCCGAATCCAATGGTAGAACTTTGCTTGGTCACTTTGCAAACCTTGCCATGCTCATGTCGAGCGGGATTAATCCCGTCATCTATTGTTTCCGGGTCAGAAGGTTTCGTCGCGCACTGAAACAGCTTTTGAATGATCCCTGTGGAAAGACTCCTTTCCAAGATTCCGACCAAAAGCTACGATTCAAACACAATGTTCCAAATCAGAATGCAAGGAAAATGGGCCTCTCAGCACGAAGGTTTGGAGAGCAGGAAAAAGGTGGAAGTGAAGATGAGGTATGTGGATTAGACGGCGTACCTTATCTGGTCAGGGCGTTGTCATCGGAAAAGCACCAATCTGAGAACATCCCACAGTTAACAAGGGTGGAGAACCACCCCAGAAACTGCGCAGGGACATGCTCCGGGGTTGAGAGTCCAGCACCCAAAGAAGACTACACACGTCATGTAGTCACAGTGGAGGTACACCCAGTACCTAACAACAAACCACTAAAGCAGAAAGTAGCGAAAAAGCCAACAACAAGTGATGTTTACACCAGAAAGGAACACCTTGTCCGTATTCATTCAAATTCAAAGGACAAACCTTCAAAACGAAAAGTTGGCCCTGAGAATGACATTTACGTTAAGAATCAAACAGCGCAAGAATTCACCGCAGAGGAGGGCATTAGTCTCCACAAGGAAAAACCAACAAACCACACAATTTCACAACATCTTCCGACCAGCGCACACTGTACAGGTCAACTCACTGAAGATTTAAACGTGGAACCGAAGGAGAGGCCATCAGACCAGAAAATGATAGAAAGTCCAACAGTCAATGCTAATTATATTGTGTAAGCCTTAACTGTATCCTGTTGCGATATAAGGATGATCGCTTGTGATTGAGTATATTTATGCTTTCCTTTCTCACTAATTTTACATTTACGATGGAACGACCGTGAGCCTAAGAGGAAAAGTCAGAAGACTACAAACTTGATTCTTTTGATTGTTTTCTCTTATGTACTATTGTTATGTCACATGAACACGGGTTAACTGACATTTGACATTTTATGCCTTTGCGTCACCATGCATTTCTCCATCTTAAAGAGTTGCCCGTCTTGTACAAAGTCATTTAAATGCATGATAGGAAATAACAAAACACGGCAAGTACCAGCTCTACTTTTTCGTTTTAGAAAGGTATCCGGTTTGCAGGAAAGTCCGTTGAATTGACTTCACTGCATCAGTGTAAGCTTTCAGTTCAAGAAAATCTATTTTCAGTCTCGATTTCCACGGAGCTGAAATTGAACAAGTTTATAATGTTCATGAAGAAGCCTAAGTCAAGTCCCATTTAAACGAGCGGCAACGTGCGTACACACGTAATCGGTCGTAAACGAATATTTTCGTGAGCAGTCTCCGGAGATAAGTAATTAAGAACCTTAAGCAAATAAGACCATCACCTTTTTAACGTGCTTTGATGCTCACAAGCTTCTATTGCTAAAAACGTTTCTACTCTTATAGCGACGATATGCCGGAAAATTTGGGCAAGAATGCAGAAATTCCACTTCCAGTTGCTGTCTGTCGCTCAAAAACTCCTTTGCGTAAGGTCACGATTAAATAGATAAGTTGTTCTGGATCACTATAGGATTCTGAGAAACAACACACCTACTCGTACCACACCCCTGACCCAACGTTAACTAGGGGAGAGCAGTTTCCCAGAATGTTATACTAATTTTTCTCGTGACCACAACCGTAAACCCATAAGGCTGTACGCCTTTACAAACCTAACTAAACTGACGTTGTACATACAGCCTAACAAAAAAAGGGCGTGGCCAATTTCCAGAAAATCCTAGTAACAAGTCTCACAGGCGTTAAGATCCAGTCCATCTCTCTGATAACAAATATGGAGATTTAGTTTATGAACTCCGTCAAGATAATAGAAAGCAACTTTATACTTCATTTTATTACATAGAGATGCTATATCATTCAGCCAGAAGCATGGCAGTATGAATGTTCTTTAGTGGCGTAACAAGAGTTTAAAGAAATATCAGAAGTGGTTACATAAAGGAGGCCTGGAACTACCGAAAAACTACGATCTAGTTCCCTTGTCACGTGACCGTCTTAAGGTAACATGACTGCTGTGCAATCACGCACGAAATATTTTAGAACAAATCTATTACGTTACCAGTCTAGTACTTCTTTAAACTTATGTCAACGGAGAGTGAAATGAACGGTTGAAGACTGAAGTAGGGATGAGTTAACAAAATGAAGTTATGACACCGAACTGGTTATTTGTTCTTTAGCAAATCAATGAAATGCGTGGCTTATACTTGAGCTCGTTGTGGAAATTAAATATATGGAATTAAGGAAATAAATATTGAAAACAAGGACTGATGTTCCAGGTATGTCTACAAGTATTATTCACTGATGTTTACTTTGGTCAGCTATCAAGCCATTACAGTCAAGCCATTAGTTCTGACTTTTGTTTTTAAAAACGACTCATTAGTCGAACAATTCATACTGACTTTGTTCGTTTAATTTTCTTTATGTTGAAGAGTATATGAAATTGTTGTTGTGAATAGCAAGCAGATATATATCCGTGGGCCTCAAATGAGAGAAAATACATGCATGTCTTCTTGCTTTCAACATGCACTTTTATTTTGCTTTTCCTAAAGAGTAAAAATGTACAAAACTCCTAAATCTCTTCATACTTTAAACGTAAAGCTTTCTTATTCTTTTCAGCGTCAGCCAGTAAATTTGTACAAGACTGACTTCTAATGCTTATAATGCAAAGTTTGGCAAATTCTGTTAACTGCAAGTAGATAAAAACATTTTATAAAAAAACTAAATGACTTGCTGTTAAAACACTTGGAAAAAAGTTAGCTGTATATGTATATAAAACTACCTTAACATCAGTAGTGATGTAATTTTGTTATGTATGAATCAGGGGCGTAGCCAGGATTTTTCAGAGGTACGAATAATTCTCCAAATCGCTTTGGACCCTTACCCCCCCCTCCCCCTCCCCCCCAAAAAGAAAAACCTTCCTTGATTAAAGATTTGGTTACGTTGTTAGCCTAAGAGTCTTTTTTTTCTTCATATGAAATGACATGAAAAACTTATGAAATATTTTGTCAGGTGTTTGGGTTCATTGACTGATGCACTTTATTCATCTATCGTACAATATAAGGCCACATACTCTTCCGGGTTCGTTACTTTATTTTGTTACTAGGTTCGTTTCGTCGTTTTTAAGCAGATGCAGCGCGTGAATCCGAATTGAAAATGTACCGATTTAGTCAAGTCTCAAAAGATTTTGAATCCGAAATCTAAAGAGAATCCGATGCCTTGTAAATTCGCAATATTTTGTAGTGTAAACAATTTGTCCAACTTATCCGGATACTATTCCGCATTTGATCATACGAGTTTGCAGTAAAACCAAAATGGAAGTATCACTTTAATGAATATGAGGTGCCTTAGCAACGACGACGGCGAGAGCCGGGAACGAAAACGTCCCTAGCTACTTTTTCGCGTTTGTTTCCGTCAACTCTCTTAAAATGGCAAATATAGGTGAACTTGAGTGAGTCTTGGGGACCGCACCCAAGTTCGGACTCAAGAAATTGAATTTGTCCCTGTGTTTATGTTCTCCAAAAAACGTCACAAAAGGAAATTTACAGTGGTGTTCGTACAGGTTGTCAAGAAAAGCGCGCTGGACAAGCAAAATTTGTTGTTTTTTCACTTACTTATTGGGCTCATTACCGTCACCGTCACCGTCGCCTTTGTCGTCGCACCCAGGATTTGTCGATGTGTGTAAACGGTTAGGAAACCGAACACGGTTTCA
>CALNXI010003651.1:30063-40687 GCA_942486025.1 Porites evermanni
TTTTGAATCCGAAATCTAAAGAGAATCCGATGCCTTGTAAATTCGCAATATTTTGTAGTGTAAACAATTTGTCCAACTTATCCGGATACTATTCCGCATTTGATCATACGAGTTTGCAGTAAAACCAAAATGGAAGTATCACTTTCATGAATATGAGGTGCCTTAGCAACGACGACGGCGAGAGCCGGGAACGAAAACGTCCCTAGCTACTTTTTCGCGTTTGTTTCCGTCAACTCTCTTAAAATGGCAAATATAGGTGAACTTGAGTGAGTCTTGGGGACCGCACCCAAGTTCGGACTCAAGAAATTGAATTTGTCCCTGTGTTTATGTTCTCCAAAAAACGTCACAAAAGGAAATTTACAGTGGTGTTCGTACAGGTTGTCAAGAAAAGCGCGCTGGACAAGCAAAATTTGTTGTTTTTTCACTTACTTATTGGGCTCATTACCGTCACCGTCACCGTCGCCTTTGTCGTCGCACCCAGGATTTGTCGATGTGTGTAAACGGTTAGGAAACCGAACACGGTTTCAGTAAATACGTCTGCCATTTTTTCACTAGATATATATGTTATCAAGATTCGGTCCATTAATGAATTACTTCGTTTCTCTGGAAACCCACATTTGGGTGGAGAGGAAAAAAAAAGTCAGTTGTTTTAAAAAACAAGAAACAGCCAGAGTTTAATGAATTGAGGCAAACTGTGCTCTTAAAATAATTATCTTTAGATATTTTGCTTTCTTTTTAGAACTAACTTTTTATTTTTTATTATTAAATCATTACTATTTATTTATTATTTTTATTTATTTTTGTGCACGACTTTCTCAGCGTACGGTGCGTACAGGTAGCTACCCCCCTGTGAATAAATGATTTTAGTAAAATCCAACTAGTGGTCTATCATCAATGCTGCGTTCTGATTGGTTGAGCTACTGATAGGCTCTATGTTATAGCCCACTAGTAGCGAAAAGCGCCGGCTTTGAAAACCAAAACAAAGGCTGAATCGCGTTTTGTTAGCTAAAGTTGTTTTGTCTCGATGTTTTTAACTAACTAGTTGGATTTTACTTAAACGATTATTCCTCTCGCCCTCATGGCCTTCTGAGTCAATAGCCTCAGAGCCCATTCGGGCTCGAGGAATAATTGTTAAGTATTATTATCAGTGAATGAAAATATATGAAATGATTCATATTTTGAACTGCGGATAAATCTATGAAACTATGAAAGTGGAAATGATCGGCCTCGCTGTAGAATTTCATTATTAACAGTGCTGAATGCTACATGTTATATAAGCATCACTGACAAAGCTTTTTTGGTTTTCATGAACCGAAAAAAAAAAAGATAACGAGGCCAATATCAAACCATCTTGATCGAATAAACTTGTTCAATAAATTAAAGGATTTATCATAAACGGGCCAGAGAGCTTTTCTAGCGGGACAACGCGGGCAATCCCGAGAGGGCAAGGTAGGCCTAACTTTAATAGACATTTGGGGAGCCAATCAAAACCCTAGGGGCTAATCTATAAGAAGTTACAATCCACCAAGAGAGTAACCTGCTAAATTGCTCACAAAATGTTGCTGAAAACGACCAGGAAAACAGATCATGCATAATCTTAGACTTGAACATGTGTAAGATTAGCTTTTATTGGTTTAAATTCGTCATTTTAAGTGTATTACCAAGTTCTTATCCGAAGATACTACAAAAAAAAAACCGTTAAAGATAAACGAAATGAGTGTCGAGAAAACAATCAATGAAAACTGTAGAGTAGTTACCATGAACCTAAACCTACTTTATATTGATCCATAACTCTTTTTAAGTAAAAAACATTTCAATTAGAAGCTTTTTCAAATTTGAAAAAGGAAAAACACTTTAAAGGAAACGTTATATTGCAAAAAAAAAAAAAACACAATGAAACAAACATCTAGCGTCCGGTTGATACAACTATTTGACTTCTTTTGTGCTTCTTATAAAAGGCTAATTTATTTTCAAAGAATCAAAGATTTATTTTTAAAACATTTAAGATTTACCTTCGAAAATTTTATCAGTCTTTGTTGATTTGTGCGGCTGATTCAAGTTGCATGTACCAAAAAAGGGTAAACGCATGCTCTACCTATATTTTTGGCCGTGACGAAAACCACACATTTCTTTTTCTCAACTGTTAGATATATGAACCAATGTGCCATGCCATGAGAAGAAAATTCTGAATCACATCGGCTTGGAAACCAACCACAATAAAAGATTTAAGTGCTTTTATTCCTTCCTGTAAAACCTACGTAAGGAAACGTTTCGCGAGCGTTTTAAAAAGATGATTAAGAAAAAGGTTGAATGTTATGAATTAAAACTACACTCACTGATTTATTCCATTACCATTTGTTGTCACCAATAATATTTCAAGTATGCACTTCCGGCTTTAACTACGGATCACAAATGAGACGAACGTTTTCTCAAAGAGACGAAAGTACGTAGCAGCTTTCAACTGCTTTCCTTAACAATCAAAAAACTTATACAGCTCGTTAACTATATAAACGTTTCCATTGTGGTGATTTCCGAATAAACAACTGAAGTGGCATAAGTGTTCCATTCTAAACGAAGGGAAAACGTCAGCTGCACATGGGACTACGTCAGCATCATTGCTGCTCTTTGATACATATCGCAACACTGGGAGCCGATAGAGTCAGATGCGCCAAGAAAATCATGGAAGTCGATGACTTCTCCTCCATCACAATCTTGACGCTTGTATTACTGTCATTAGTGGCTATCTTTGCTGTACTTGGTAATGGGTTCGTTCTCGGTATCATTGCTCGCTTTAAGAAGCTTCGCACCTTTGCAAACATGCTGATTGCCAATCTGGCGTTGGTCGATTTTTCCAACGCACTCATCAACGGACCTTTATACCTGCTTTGGGGTGTCTTGAAAGTCAAATGGTTTACAGGGAAGACACTGGCGATTATATCGCTATTTCTGCTCCGCCTCTTTATCTTCCTAAACGTGGTCTCCATGTTGGTGCTGCTGGGAAATGCTTTTCTAGCGATAGCACTGAACCTGAAATATTTCACCTGGAAGACCAACGAAAAAGCTTTGGCCATGGTGTTGGGTGTGTGGATGGTCTGTTTTACCAGCGCGGTTATATCCTTATATCCTCATTCTGATACCGACCTTCAAGATGCTTCTGTGTCCACATATCGTCGTGCTTTTATGAATCAAAGTAATGTGCTTTTAACAGTAATCGGCGCGTCGTTCATCGTCACTGCAATAGTACTCGGCGTCATGGCTTACTGCGCTATTCAATTGAGGAAACGCCAGGTAAAAAGACAGAGGGTGAATTAAATGGTCTTTTATTTTCGACAACTTTTGCTAAAATCTTTATATTTCATGCTTTACGGACGTTAGCACGTTAACCGTTAACTACTTCTTCGCATGTAAGAAAAACGAAACTCTTCTCACATGTAGAATTTTTTTATCATTTAGATGAAAAAGAAAGAATAAGCAAAGAAATGGTTTTAAGGAGAGAAAAAAAAAGCTGGTCACAATACCACCTCAGAAAGTAAAGTACAGTGAAAGTTAAGATATGGCTGTAAGGCTGTAGGTTGCGTAGCTGGGGCTTTTGTCTTGAGAGCGCACAAAGAGCAGCGAAGCTGCGAAAGCGCGGGCGAACGAGCGCGGTCTCATTCTCCTTGCAGCATCGCGGCACGCCTTTGCCCCCCTCCCAACATAACTGCCAGCTAAGCAAGCTAGCCGGACTCATGAACATTTCTCCCTTATTGAGCGAGGTGTAAAACTATAAAACGGGTGGCCTGACATTGCGGCGTGAATACACAGCCCGTACTGAGATGCTATTGAAAAATTCTGAGCAACTTAGAAAATGTAACGGTTCGGGATTCCAGGCTGCCGGGATAACGTGAAACTAAAAACAATGTTTCATATCTCTTCACCTTCTAGAGGGCACCCAGTAGCATTCAATTCTCAAGTTATCTAAAACCTTTTTCACTTACAGAGAAAACGGCTCAACCTGCCCCGACTACAAAATGACGCCAGACTACAAATGGATATCAAAGCTACCAAAACCATCTTCATTGCTGTACTCGCATTCCTTGTTTGTTACATACCGCCCGTTTGCGTTGTAGCAACCTGGACTCGTGTTAAGCCCGAATCCGATGGCAGAATTTTGTTTGGTCACTTTGCTTACTTTGCGATGCTCATGTCGAGCGGGATTAATCCCGTCATCTATTGCTTCCGAGTCAGAAGGTTTCGCCGCGCACTGAAACAGCTTTTGAATGATCCCTGCGGAAAGACTCCTTTCCAAGATTCCGACCAAAAGCTACGATTCAAATACAATGTTCCAAATCAGAATGCAAGGAAAATGGGTTTCACAGTACGATGGTTTGGAAATAAGGAAAAACCTGGACATAAAGATGAAGAATGTGGATTGAACGGCGTACCTCATCTGGTCAGGGCTTTGTCACAGAGAAAGCAGCAATTTGAGAACACTCCACAGGCGGCATGGGTGGAGACCCACTCCACAAACTGCGCAGAGATACGCTCCGGGATTGAGAGTCCAAAACCCACAGCAGACTACACACGTCATGTGGTCACAGTGGAGGTGCACCCAGTACCTTACAACAAACCACGGAAGCAGAAAGTAGCGCAAAAACCAACATCAAGTTATGATTACACCAGAACAGAACAATTTGTCTGTATTTACTCAGATCCAAAGGACCAACCATCAAAAGGAAAAATCCACCCTGTGAATGACATGTACGTTAACAATGAAACAGCGCAAGATTTCACCGGAGAGGAGTCTATGGGTCTCCAAAAGGTAAAACCAACAAACCAGACAATTTCACAACATCTTCAGACCAACGCAAACTGTAGAGATCTAGTAATTGAAGAATAAAACGTGGATCCCAAGGAGAGGCCATCAGACGAGAAGATGACGGAAAGTCCAACAGGCAATGCTGATTATACTGTGTAAGCCTTACGTGTAGATTGTATATATTAGAAACCTTTTAGCATCAGGTTTTTCTTGGGAAACCACAAACGGCGAACTGCAGTTTGCAGTTACGCGTTTGGGTCGTCAAGTCGCAGTGCTTCACTTCTATCGCCTGAAAACATGAATTCATTGATTTGAGTTCCAAAATCTAACAGGAACATCACAGGCGGATGTAGAAACCTATCTTTTACCTTTAAACGTGAGGCTGTTCAATTTGAAATGGCATAAAAAGCTTGCCGTAAATCACTTACCGCTAGAAGCTCTTCCTGCCGTTCAAACGAAAATTGAAAACTGCAAACGCGACCGCGAAATTGCGGTCACGTGACATTCTCAGGTTTGTCGTTAACCACGAAGAAGCTGATGCTAAAAGTCTCTATTGTTGCGATGTAGACTGCTTGCAGTCCGCCTTTTGTCGTTAAATCCGCCCCAGCCAGCAGGATTACTAACGACGTTACAAAAAGGTTTCTTAATACGACTTTTTTTTCTCGGGCTTACGCCCTCGTTTATTACTGTTTGCTGCTCGCGTGCATGGGTAAAGCGTGGATTAACTTTGCTAGACTGCTCCCAGTCTAGTTGCGATGTAAGGATAATCGCTTTTTCTAAAGTATTTCACTGATTGTCACGTGAGATACGAACGTGAGTATAGGAAAACACGTCAGAAAATGATAACCCTAAAATCGATGGCATATTACTCGCATCTTCCAAATACGGTAAGAGCAAGTTGGTTATGAAGAATTAGTTAGGGAATTAGAGCCAATCAGAAACGGCGAAATGTTTTGAATGAATGAAAGATAATAATAGTAATCATTATTACTATTATGATTATTATTATCATTTTCATTATTATTATTATTATTATTATTATTATTATTATTAATTTAATGAGAAGTTTAAATTTAACTCCCAGTGGTATCCCACTGGGCTTGCGCATTTTCTGCGGGCGCTTTTCTTGCCTGTGCAGTTAAAGAAAATAATTCAAAGCAACGTCTTATATTTCTAGTATCCTGAACCATCGAAGGTTCTCTCGGTCATTACTTTCCAGTGGGCAGTAACTGCTCAATGTGCCACTGGCTAAACTTGAGACTTATGGAGACTGGGCGTTCAGCACTGCTGCGCTAAGCCAATGGAACAACTTGCCTCTCAGTATTCGCAGTTCTCCATAAGTAGCTATTTTTGAAAAACACTTGAAGAATTATCTTTTTAAAGAGGCCTATAACTTTTAACTTTTATTTCTAGTACACGTATTTACACTTTTATTATCTATAAATTTATCTTAGTATCTTAAGATTTTAGAGTTTTAACTTTTATTTCTTGTACATGTATTAATATTTTTTAAACTTTGTAATTAATTTATCTCGGTGTTCTTTTTAGTTTTTACGTTAACAGAATCATTGTAAAGCGCTATGAAAGAGTAGTTGAATAGCGCTATATTAATTATTATTATTTTATTTTTAAAGAAACTTTAGCAATGAAACCCGTACTACAAGCAGCCATAGGCTTAAGCTTCTTGAACCTCACTGTAAGAAAGTTGTGTTCAAGTTTCCTTTTCCCCAAGAACTGCTAGAGACTGTAATCAGCTCCTCCCTCGGCTGATATGCCTCATATTACTTCTCTTGCCGAATTTAAGAATAACCTTAGGTCATTTGCTTAATAAGAACATGTACATTTCTACAGTTAACTTTTTATTCTATATTATACTTATTGTTGCGTGTAATTTTTTCATTTACATTTTGTAAGTGGTTGGTGTGTCACATAACCGGTTTTTATCGACCTAATTGAGATGATGATGATGACGAGACAAGATTGATGTACTGGTACTTTAATGATACCTGGTCAACTCCAATCTCTATGGGATGGATACCTTCGCAAACACTAATATCATTAGTCCGTCATTAAGAGTTGCCCGCCTTGTGCAAAGTCAAATGAAAGAAAATAAGAAAAACGGTAAGTACCAACTCTTCCATCAGAAAGGTATTCGCTCAACAAAAGGGCACGGTCAGGAGGGAATTGACTGTAGTTTAAGCAAGCTTTCAGTTAAAAAAATCCAGTTTCGATTTCCATGGGGCTTAAAATGTTTTAATAATGTTCATCATAGAACCCATTTCATAAATTGCTCAATTGCCTTCAAAATCAAAATCATAACCCATGTGAACCCGCGCCAACATTTAAACACCTGAACGATATGTTTGTGAGCAATCTCCGGGGTGGATAAGTTGATTAAATTAATTACTTGTTCTGGATCAGAATGAGATCAGTGAGAAACCACCCACTTATCCTTCCCCTAACCCAACGTTAACACTGATCTCTCATTAGGGTAAAATGCTGGTTTAGGGGAGGGGTAGGTGGACAGTTTCTCAGAAATCGTGAGGACAGCCGTAGACCCATAAACTTGTACGCGTTTACAAAGCTAAGTGGACTCGAGTCGGCATAGAGCCTAAAAAATCAATAATAAAAGATACGACCATTATGAAAAGAAAGAAACTAAACTGACCCGTTATGACAGAGAAGCCTCCCGTAGAGCGAGATGAGTACCAAAAAATGGTCGTGGCCAGTTTCCTGAAAATCCCAGAAACAAGCGTTACTGAGGTTAAGATCCAGTCCATCTCTCTGGTGAGAAATATAGATTCAGTTTATGATAAGTTCCTCTAAAAATTCAACTATTACACAGAGATGCCATATTATTGGGGGAAATAACATGGATGAGTTAACCAATCTAAAGACACCCTTTTCACGACCTTTACTAGTGTAATTGCATACTTTAAGACTCAAAACCCTGAAAACCAAACCCTGTTTAGCGGCACATACCCGTTTAGGCCAGATGAGGGAGTGCCCCAGGGTTATCAATCCATTACAGTCAAACCATTAGTAACCATTTTTATTATATAGACGCGAGTGTTTTACTGGAAATTATACCACTCGTAAAATTCATAAAAACTACATCCGGGACCTGAGTGGTTTATTTAATCTCACACGTGAGTTTATCGATGACGTAATTTCGGTAATTTCCCTCCGAAATTTGTAGGCGTCTTGCGTCTTTTGAATTTTACTTACACATTTTTTAAAGCTTTACTTATATTTTGTCATTATAGAGCCCTATTCCGTTCAGTGTTATTTCTCAAGATTATTGTAAACAACGTCTTATATTGCTGTACTGTAAATTTAAGCCATCACAATTACTAATCTATTATTTTATCAACGTCTTTTTGTCTATATAATAAAAAGAACATTACACGGTGGCTTGAAGATATGAATTTTATTTTCTCGTGGCAAAAACAATATTTTACTCACTCGCTGTGCTCGTTCGTTAAATATTGTTTTGCCACTCGAAAAATAAAATTCATATCTTCGCGCCACCGTGTAATATCCTTTATATATTTTTTAAAAACAACTCATTAGTCGAACCGTTAGCTCTGATGGATCTATGCTTCTTGGATTATTTGTCTTTGTGGTCAATAGTGAGCAGTTGTATATCTGTGGGGGCACAAATGAGAAAAATACCGTAATTTCTCGATTAAACGCCGGTCTCTCCAATAAGTGTCTCCCTCAATAAAACCCCGCAGATAAAAGGAAAATTACCAATAAACACCGCCCTCGATCAAACGCCGCAGATAAAAGCAATTTTTCCTTTTCGATAAAAACAAAGCAGAAACTGAACAAACGGAAGAAACAAGGGAAACTAAGACGGGTACAAGACACAACAAGAAAGTTGATACATATCCCAACAATAAAACATGGAATACTAAACCGACCTCGCTACCCGACCTCGCCAAGAACTTCGGACGCAGAGCGAGCCCTAACGAAGAAATCACCCTTGGCACGGAGAAAAGGCAAAACGTGGGGTCACAGATAAGTTATCCAAAAGCGGCTGGTGGCGGTTGAAACCACAGAGAAACTTTGAAGTCACTTCCACTGAACTCCGTTGAACTGGCCAAGAGGCGAGTAAAAACCGAGCAATTCTAAGCAAGGGCCGTAATGCGTTATGCCAATAGCGCGCAAACCCAACACGACAGAATTTAAAGGAGTTTCCTATTTCCCGCGTCACGGGCCAATTATGTATGCAGTTAGAGTAGTTGGCGGTCATGGAACGGTCGCGGTAGACCATCTCCTTATCATCCTGAATAATAATAATAATAATAATAATAATAATAATAATAATAATATGTATCCAGGGAGCCCACTCGCCTTAGCGGTTTTCAGTGGGGCCCTGCAAATCTTACATGACATAAAGACAAAAAAAATTACCTACTTTAAAAATTAAGACTAAGAAAAGATATAAAAATTGATAGTTACAAATAAAACTAATTTTAAAATAGTTTAACAGTTAGATAGGGCATTATTTACAAAGTTTTAAGCTTTGCCTTAAAGAAGGACAATGATTTGCTGTTTTTAACGTCATTGTCTACAATTGTAGGTTGTTCCAGTCCTTATTAGAGGCTTGAAAAATGAAAGTTTGCTTGTCCCAATTGGTGCGCGCGCGAGGAAGGTGTAAATCATTGCTTCTGCGAGTTTGATAAGAATGAAAACTGCTACTTCGTCTAATGTCCAATTTAAAATCAATTTCCCCGGACAGATATTTTTGGATCATAACACAGCGGTGGAAGTGCCGTCTCTTTGAGAGGTTCTTTAGGTCCAATCGAACTAGTGCCTTGGTTGATGAACTTCTTGGTGGTAAATTAAGGAGAACCTTGGCGGCCTTGTTTTGAAGAACTTTCAGCTGACCCATAAGCATGTCGTTATTTTTGTCACCCCACACTGTGTTTTTGTCACCCTTTCCCAATTCCCCCCGCGCGCATCCTTCGTTATCATTTAATTAGGAGACAAAAGAGACGACTGGGAACGAGTCAGTGTTGATCATATCACATTATGACAGTTCAGACAGGCTGTCAATTTAGTTTTGACAACTGATGGGGTGATCTTCCTCTGTACCAGGCCCCAGTCGTTCGGAGGCCCACTGAGCTATAGAAATCCTGGGAAAATGGCCTAAACATCTTCCCGGAATTTCTCCATGAAAACTTTTCTACAAATCTCCAGCTTCATCTCTAAATATCCCACCAAACTCCTTAAAATGTCTAAAAAATCTTTTAATACAATAACAAAAATCCGGCAGTTTTCCAACACTCGCGCAAAGATTTGCTAGCGCTATCCACCGGGTAAATCACTATCCAGACGATTCCTCAGATCTAATAGCAAACATTCCCTGGATAGTGCGGTTTATTTACGGCGTCAGTTATGGCTGCCTGACGTGTTTTTCAAAGCTCCGCCATTATTGGCAAAAATTTTTGCCCTGTGTAGACATCAGCACTTATGTTTTGCACTTGATGTCTGCATATTAAATTGTAACAATACAAGACTAGCATTTAACTCGGAAATCTAACGGTTTATTTAGATGCTAGGCATCTCCCTACCTGTAATGAATTTTTAGTTTTCCTTTTATTACACCGCATGTAACTGACCGTTAGACTAAAACCACCTCGTGCAACTATTAACATTCTAAAGCGAAATGAAGCTTGTTGCTGTAGTTGTTATACCTTTTAAACAACCGAGACCAGGTATTCAAAGTAGTTTGAGAGACGCTTTCTTCTCAGGTCACTTGTGAAACGCCTTCAGTTCTACACAACGGGTGCGGTAAGCCTTGTTTAGGCAAAATAC
>CALNXI010003652.1:5542-19830 GCA_942486025.1 Porites evermanni
TAGCCCGCTTTACCGCCTAATATCCAGCAGGGTCATCTCGTCACAAACCTCGTATTCACTGAGGTCAGGACCATCATGCCATGTGTTACCCGGCCGAACTGACCGGTTCTCAGAATTCGTGTCAGTTAAATATTCGCCGTATATCGATTGTGTGTAATAATGTGTATGCGATTTCTACCATGTTACTACTTTATTATATTTATGTTTTTATATTTATATATTTATATGTATAACTGAATGTTTGTAAGTCTTTGCCTGACCCTACCTGTAATTCAGAGAAATCTGCGAATGGTGGAAATAAACAAATATTATTATTATTATTATTAAAAGCATCATGGCTAAACCAACCACAGGATACCCAGCCACTATATAACACAATAGCATCAAGTTTTACCCACTGACCTCTCACTGCCCACTTCCCGGCACTTATCCTCCCCCACCCTTCACATCGAACGCACTTTCTTAATTTGCAATTACTACTACATGCAGTTAAACATCAGTTCCTCCAAGAGAATCTGACATTATTTTCCTTTTTGAAAATTACTTTGATCTGAGATTACGAGGTTCAAAATATAAGTGACGTTTTTCTTTGTAAAAATGAGTTATTCATTTTGTTCATTTATTTATTCATTTTCGATCAGATTATACAGTCAAGAAGTCACTATGGTGTTGTTTACAGCTTCTCCGACAAATCTTAACCTTCTTGACGACATCAATAACAAGGCTTAAAGAAATGATCCCGCAGCCTTCGTTTAGATATTACAGCAGCTTATTCCGAAGGCGACAGGCTGCAGCAGCCAAAGTCCTCAACAAAATGCAAACGAACCAACCCCATGTAGATCATCGTGTTAGGCTTTCCTGATCTCTCTTATATCGCGCTGTTACCAGCATTAGCACCTGAATGCCTTCTCTACTAGACGGCTGCAAGTGCAGACTAACAGCTTGCCATAGAGATAAGTGTTGTCAAGGAATTCAAGGGCTCAGGCACTGTTCACGTATAGGTATGCTCTCTCCTGACAAAATGGAGTACAAACTTTTCCGGAGAAAGGGGGCGCAAATAAGCCTTAAGGTGGCTCGACTGGATTTTTTTAGGGGGATACCTCCCAAGTTTGAGCCTTAACTACGTCGGTATGAGTAAAGATATGGAAAAAAGGTTACCACTACTGTATTACATAAAGATGAAAATTTCTTATGATCTGGGTTGTATTGCAGTCGGAGTCGCCATGGCAACGTAATGACGCCATTACGTTTTTCATTTATCTTTGTGTTTCTCTGTACCAGGAGTTTTTTGAAGAAATCGCTTAAGGGAGTATGTACCTGCTATAATTGCCTCCATTATGGCAAAGTTTGAAGAAATTCTATGAGAGCGTTTTCGAGATATTTCGAAATGCAGTTTTAAGAATCATAAAAACAGTGAAATAGCATGCTAGCCGCTCAATTCGCTAATATTTTAAGAAAATGATAAGCTTTGGGAACGCGGCTTCATCTCATAGTGTATTGATTCCTTTTAAAACTGCATACAAAAAAAGAGGGGAATTGCTCTGGGCGATCGCAAGTAAGAAGAATTTTATTAACTTGAATTCAGCTGCTTTTGATACAGTTTTTGGAGGTAATTTGGTCCATGTCTAAAAATTTCGCATTTTTCCAAAAACCGCTCGATAAATTTTTTTATAAATTCTACAATCCCGAGATCAATCGTCATGAAATATTCCCTGCGAGTTTTAAGAACATTGAAAACAGGGAAGGCTTTTAAATAGGGCCTCAAATGTAGCCAATTTCCCCGCCAGATTTTGTGTTTACAAGCGAGCGTCCTCATTATTCACTGGCATTGTTTTCAAGTTTCATATACACGAGCATATTTAACAAAAAGATAGAATTTGCATCAAAAAGGACCCTCGGTTAAATCTCCAGGATATGCTAATTACCGGGTAAAGAGGTTAGTGATACACTATAACATCAGAGCAACTCTTTGTGAGAGTTTCTGTGATGTTATAACCCGAGTAAGATAATTAAGTATTGCATCCTACATGATGAGCCGTGACGTTCACCGTTTCGGCTCTCACTGCTATCTGTGACGACAATCCAATTATTAGCATATACCGGATATTTCTTTGGAAAGTAATCGAGAGTTCTTTTTGATGCAAATTCATATCTTTTGCTAGTTGTGCACGTGCATTTGAAACTTGAAAACAGTGCCAGTGAATAATGAGGACGCTCACTTGTAAACACAAAATCTGGGGGGAAAATTGGTTATGTTTCAGTCCCTATTTAAAAGTCTTCCCTGTTTTCAATGTTCATGAAACTTGCAGGGAATATTTCTTGACGATTGATCTCGGTATTGTCGAATTTATAAAAAAAATTATCAAGCGGTTTTTGGAAAAATGCAAAATTTTTAGGCATGGACCAAATTACCTCCAAAAACTGTATCAAAAGCAGCTGAATGCAAGTTAATAAAGTTCTTCTTACTCGCGATTGCCCAGAGCAATTCTCCTCTTTTTTTGTATGCAGTTTTCAATGGAATCAAACCACTATGAGATGAAGCCGCGTTCCCAAAGCTTATCATTTTCTTAAAATATTAGCGAATTGAGCGGCTAGCATGCTATTTCACTGCTTTGATAATTCTTAAAACTGCATTTCGAAACATCTCGAAAACGCTCTCATAGAATTTCTTCAAACTTTGCCATAATGGAGGCAATTATGGCAGGTACATACTCCCTTAAGCGATTTCTTCAAAAAACTCCTGGTACAGAGAAACACAAAGATAAATGAAAAACGTAATGGCGTCATTACGTTGCCATGGCGACTCCGATTGCAATAAAACCCAGATCATAAGAAATTTTCATCTTTATGTAATACAGTTGTGGTAACCTTTTTTCCATATCTTTACTCATACCGACGTAGTTAATGCTCAAACTTGGGAGGTATCAACCCCAAAAAATCCAGTCGAGCCACCTTAAATAAGATCTAAAAACAAAGATTGACCTTTCTCGTTTTCAATTTCATCAGATTACCTTTGCTTACCTCGTGTACTGAGCATTTCCATCCCGAGGTTCATTATTTAAAAACGTAAAATTTAAACGGAAAGTACTATGACAGAAATGGATGATCCACCATAAAAGTGACGTTCAGTTAGTGTAACGTTAAATGTAAAAGCTCTCAGTGGCCATGCAGTTTAATGTTTTTGGCTGATATTTAGGCGTGTGACCTTCTCACTCTCGTTGACAATAAACATCCTTCAATTGTGTATTCAGGATCTCCGTCCATTTCTCTTCCTTTGATTCCATATTCTATTTTGGTTCGTTTTTATTTTGTAATGTTTCGCTCAGATGCAACCAAATTGGTCACAAACCCTGATTAATTTAACTTGTCCCCAGGACTTCCAAAAATCTACATGTTCAAAGTGGCAGACTGAAAACCACGCAAAGCGAACTGAATTACTGGGCTTGGCAACCCTTTTCAATCTATGAATCGATGAACCTACTGAAAACCTTTGGTATTAGTCCTATCTTCATAAAAGTTATTCACTCAAATTTGCTTAAACTGTGAGAGGTTTAGACCCAGGATTCATTTCATAAGTAGGACGGAGGGGCATGATTATCCAGGCGAGTGTGGTCCTGAAGACTGTTGTTGACAGTGGCTGACGTTTCGACAACCTGTGCGATAGTCATCTTCAGAGTCAAAGCTAGTTGTAACTCGTCAATTAGTCTTCATAGTCAATAACATCACGGCTGAACTGACAGACGGACCAATTAACATCGCGACCTTAGTTGACCAATCAAATCAATAACCTGATTTTAATACTATCAACTGACGTAATACAACTCACTTTGACTCAGAACGATGTTAATAGATCCACACATAATTACGGTGCGTTTTTTTGATGAGGTTGCAAACATCTCGAAACATTCACTTACAATCGACTAATCAGGGAGAGTTTTGAAAACTTTACTTGCCTTTTTTTTTTTAATGTTGGTTTCTGTCACCTCTCCGACTAACAGTTTTGTTCATCTAAACACACAAAAAAGGGATCATGGATATATATTTTCTACAAATATAAAGGCTTTAAGCCGACACCGTTCAATCATTCGTCAAAAAAAGTATAAGCATGGCAGCTGCAAACCCTACACAAAGAAGTGGTGACAGCCACAAAAACATCATGATACTTGGAAAGGCAGAATTCGCGATTTTTATATATTCCGTATAGACGAGTGCAACGCCGTTTTGATAACATTTATTCTTGCCTTAATTGGGTACAATAAATTGTTGTTGTTGTGTTCTGATGTCATGATATATCTACCATCTCCATGAAATCCCAACAGACTTTTATTTTTAAGAGGGGGGTGGAGGAGGGAACTTTTTTTTAATCTCTAGCATGGGAGCCACGTGCAGATATCAAATACCCGCTGGCATATTTGGGAGATAATCCACATCAATACTTTGTCTTTGAATACTAACTTCTGGTGGCATGAATCCAGTAATACAACAACATTGGCAAGATTTGCAAAAATTTATTAAAATTTGAGTTGAATATTGCCGCAAAGGTTTTTTTTTCTATTTCAACCAGATATCACTTCATTCTGACTACGGTACTCTATGAATGGATTCTGGACTTTCTAATGACAAATGATCAGCGACATAAAACGGTAGAGCACAATACAAAAACCGTGTTTTTTAACACAAGCCAATAAAGCCATGCACGTGCAACGCGTTGTCCTGTCTGTTTAGCGTATAAAAAAATGAAAGCTATTAAAATTGTGTTTCGGTCGTTTTGGTCTTTTCGGTCATCATGGTCTTCGTTTTGTTTCAATGTGAAGAGAAATACAAAAATAATAATAATACCGTTTCTTATAGAGTGGTTTAACTTGAACCTTGAAAAAGATACCGAAAATAGTGCAAAATAACAACGGGTAAACCATAGAAGACAATGGATAATAGTGCGAAGTATTCTACTACCTATTTCACGGGTTAAGTAAAATCACTCTATTAAATATAAAAATAATACTATTTCTACTACTAATGCTAATACTGATACTAGTACTACTACGGCAACTACTGCCAAGAACAATAATAATAGAAATATTAACAATAATAATAAACTATAATAATATTAATAGACAAAAAATAGACTGATTCGTCGGCTTGTGATACGATCCTTCGGCCCAGTAACAGCTGTAAAGTCACATATCTTTCAAGTCGTTTACGTTAGCGTAAAGGCTGTGGTCATATTGTTTCAAGTTGACATATGTCTGGAAAAGTAAAGCAATAAAATAAATGCAAAGTTGTAAAAGGCAATTGAGATGAAAGAACTTTTATTCTTCAGTCACTCTCGACCTCAAAAACAAGTCATTTAACCTAATCCTCAAACATAGCTTACAGGTAACTTTTATGATTAATGAAGGAAGACAGACAAGTAATCTTCATCTTGGAATCTCTCCCTTCAAATTATCAACCCAAGACTAAGGACGGAGACACACTAGAAGTGGTCACTATCAGTCACTTGGTTGCATACCTGGTGGTTCTTTAAAATTATACAGGTTCGGATTAAGTGGAAAAAAAGTTTGAGGGGACTACGCTATTCCGTAGTTATCCTGCATGCTTGACCGGGATCGAGATCTAAATATTCAATTACATAATTCAAACGATGGAAGCACCTTCTCATCAGTTATTTCAGGACCCTATATACCCTACACTTGACCAAATGAGCTAACAAGGTCTACGGCGGTTTTGTAGTACTGTGGTCAGTAATGAATGTAGTGTAATGGATAGAAGTTTCAAGAAGCTAACTGCTTCAGAAGAAACCAAGCGGAATAAAAAAATACAGCAATCAATTTAATATTTAATCAGTCTCTTACTGAGATGAGAGGGCGAGAGGGAAGTGCTACACACTCCTCTCAGCTTCAGCCCCTGAAAAATGATTAGCTTCTTCCCTAAACGAACCTTCCGTCTCCATGACTGTTTCTCCCTTTTAAAGAAAGTCCTTATTCTTCTCACCTTACGATTTCTCTCCATCTCCTTCATTGTGTTCCTCAGTCTTTCGAACGTAGGACGATCCACTGGGTTTTCCCTCCAACAGTCAAGCATAATCTGATAGCTAATCGAGAAAAACGTATTTCCCATCACTACATCACTAAAGGAAATAGGGGCTGGGCCTGGGCCCCGCTTATTTTTTGGTGGAATTTGAACCCCGTAAGGGGCGATAAATATTTTTGAAAAGGCAGGTCCCCCTCTAATATTAGGCTCTGGATGAGCGCGGGCCCCACTTTTTCTTGAGGATTTGAATCCGCAGGAACAGTTACGGAAACCTAATTGCCTTGGCATTGGCTACTACTTTTTAGAACTCAATCCGTACTGATATGTTTTTCGTTTCTTAGAACTGTCTTTTCCCTACACGCATTATAACTCACAGTTTAATCTCAACGTGCTTTGGTTTTGGCATCCTGTATCCTTCCTGAAGTTTTTGGGCGATTTTACGGGCATTTATATCCGGATATGGAGATCCACCTGGAAGAAATGAAGCTATACTAGGAAAAAGAGTACATGACGGAAAAAAATGTTTTTTAGCACTAGCGAGTAATAAGAGAAGTTTACGCGATTTGAACAAAATATCAATTCGAATTGTTAAACCTTTGCTCTGAGTTTTTTTATGTTTTGTTTCTTATAAGAACAGCACACTTTCAGAGAATACTATTTAAAAAGATAATGAAAACAGATTAAACATTTTTTGTTTGCTATCATTCCGATATGGTTAGTGAAAGGTATCAATTCTATCCATTACGAGCCATGAAAAAGCAATAGAATAAGCAATAACTAAATAACAGACTGAACAATTTTGGCGACTCACCAACAGTAAGAGTCTCGTAAAGTAAGACGCCGTAACTCCAGCTAGAACAAAAAGTGTAGCGTCAGAAATATCTAAAATGATGAAGAGAAAGCTTTCTAAAAGCTACAGTCATCTTTGAACTTGTAGAATACCACCTGCACAAGTAGCACAACAGAAATCTCTTTCATTTTGTTGAGATAATTATCGTTAAAGTTTTTTGAACGTAAAATTCTTTACATTTCAGGCATAATGACCAAAAAGGACAGCCTTGTGACTCAGATGAAAAGACAACATTCTCCTTGCTTAACGTCAAAAAAAATGCTAACTTTAATACAAAAAGAGCTTACACGTCACTCTGTGTAGTGTATGTTCCATACATCAACGATTCAAAAGCAGTCCATTTCACTGGCAGACGCCCCTTAGAAAACAATCAAATTAATGTCAATCACAAGGGTTTTTTTTATCATTTTTTTTTTATGTTTTGGTTGTTTTAATTGTTTTTTCAGCAACCTTTTAAACATCGCTAACTTGAAAGGTACTGGAAATGTCAAGGTAGCAATTCAAACCCCTGACTACAGATCTCAAGCAAGTTGTGATAAAAACCCGACATGATTTAAAATTAAACTGAGTGTGTGCTTTGCGTTAGTTTGCGAGGTGGTTATTTGTTTATCTCAGTTTAGTTGAACTCACACGACTCGTTCTGTTGTAGATGTCTTCCTGATGCACATCCCTCGCCATTCCAAAATCTGTCACCTTACATTTCTCTCCGTCACCAACCAAAACATTTCTTGCAGCCAAGTCACGATGGATAATCTACAAGACATAATTTCTATAAGGGACTTTTTCAAAACTCGGATCAAGATAATAATTGGTTTTTTTTATAAAGCTATGCTTTAATTAATAGTGTATACATATTTAATTATTTATCAATGAAGGGACCTGTATGACAGGTCGTTGCAAACAGCTGCTTGATATTTAGAGACAAGCATCTTCATCAGATCGCAAGTGTGAGCATGTTTTTGGTTTATGATTATCTGCAACACGTGTCTGTAATTTTTGACGTCCAATGTTAATGTGTGCGCGTACACGTAAGTCCATTCACGCGTCGTTCACAGATTGTCCACAGGATTTAAGCGGCGATGAAAAGTTAAGTTTCTTTTGCCGGCCAACAGCTTTAAAGTCTAATGTCGAACACTTTTACGTTCCCCTTCAACGACTGAAGAATAGAGGATATTCATATATTCATATTTAATAGACACAAAAAGAAAATAAGTTGATTTTTTCGAATGGTGAACCTACATTTCAGCTGCTATTAACAGCCTTCACCGGGGCAAAAACGGTAACAAATCTGTGCCATAATAGTACTTTAAAGTTAAACAGTATCCGAGCAACACTTAAAATTGAAGGCGAGGCTGATCAGACAACTAAAGGTTGATAATTTGCCCAATATTTGGACTAGACAAAACTAGTTTTCATTAGGAGCTAGTCGAAATATTTGCAAAAATTTACACATTGTTAACCCTTTAGTTAGCAGCCCGATCAGCCTTGCCTTTATTATAAGCGTTATTTTGTGTTGCTGATCCTGATCTTCGACAAGATGCGCCTTTCCCTCGGTGCTGTTTGTCCAAGTGGTTCACACAATAATTGATCGCTATCCGAGTAACATCGAGGAAACAACACGAGCGCGTGCGTTAACACTTTCAAGGAACTTGTACGATTTTACTCTCTGTCTGTTAGATCTTCCCTCTTCCCTGTTCTGACTTTCCCAATTAATGAATTTGAATAGCCTAAGCTGGTCAGGAATGCCTATACAGGAGATCCTCCTGATTGCGCTGCGCATGATGTAAATTCCATATGGCGGCTAATGCGAGATGAATGATTGTTAAACCAGTCAGAATTGGTAGCTGCATCTTATTAAATAAACCCCACTAGAAGAGTCACAATTCATCAGGCTATAATTAATAGGATACTGTCTGTTGCAACCATCGCTCATGAAAAAATGTGTTCATCCAAACATTTTCCAACTTTACATTTCCTTGTTCACCTTCGAAAGCCTGAAATTCCTTCATGTTCGCCTAATAGAGCAGTCCCTAATATAGGTAAGCTATTAGGGTCTGCTCCGATTACACCCCTCTGCTGACAGTCTAACGCATACAACAAGGTACGCGAGTTGTACACCTCGACCAGCTTGTTCAAAACAAGGCTGGTACCAAGTTGCGCACCTCGCCTCAGCTTCTGGTCATCAAACTCACACGATGAACTCAAAGATGTGCCATTTACACCCATAGGATAGGCATCTCTAGACAACCTTGTTTATGTAACTTTGACAGTAAATTTATATGACATTCATGTATTAATTATCTGACATTCACTATTTCAGAATTTGTTTTGAGCGTCTTGAATCACAGGGCAAGGTTTGTAAGACCTAAAATTTAAGTCTTAAAGCTACCTAATCTTATAATCCATAAAAAAAAATCATTTGTAGCTGAATTTCAGAACTTATTTATAATTTTTTTACATTAAAACTCCTAGTTTAAATCTTTTCACCTTCTTTGACGATAAGTAACACATTCCATCTGCTACCTGCCAAGCGAATTTCATTAACTGTTCCGCCGTAAGATTGGTCTGTGGCTTCATATCCGGGTCTTTAAAGTATGTGTCACTCAGTCCTCGACTCTTTCTCAAGTAGCCCAGTAGGTCACCATACGGTACATACTCAATAAGAACCAACAACGGCTCTATGGAAACCAACATTATAAGAAAAATCTTCATATCTGAGCTCCCACGTATGAAATAACATAAGCAAATTCGCCGATTGACTCTCCATACAAGCATACTTTGGTATAGGATCATTTCAACGAAGATCATAAGAACCGCGACAATACAAAAATTTAAGTGGAGATACAATCATCGCAGTTTTAATGCAATTTAAGAAATATAAACGAGTTGTAGCTGTCGCTAAGTGCCAACGAAAGAAAAAGAATTTGCCTACATCACCGGTTTTAGTTCCAATGGTTATAAAACCATTTCACTGAGCTGCTAGGCGAGAATTTACAATACAAGAACTCCTCGTTCCTACATTTCTGCCATATTCTTGGCCTTAAAATCTCTCTTATTCTTCTGCTTAGACATTTTTGAACCTTAAACTTGTCGAGTTTCAAACAGCGAAAGGGAAATAACATTTATAGGTTAGCACGAACTTGAAATAACGAGTTGTAGTTCGTACAAGTACAGAAGTGTGGCAGAGAACAACGTCCGAACTTTGAAGGTTTGTTTACAACAAAGGTCATCAAAAGTCACGTTAAACTACACGTGAAATCTAACGCTACTAAAATACCCAGGGAATCTGCACCTTACATTACAATTTTTCTGCCTCCTGCAATACTTCGCGTGGCATTAAACTGGCCGCCTCGCAAGCCGGCCGTCTTCTCTCGACTTGATCGTTGGCAATTAAGCCCGAAAATGAAAAAAAAGACGATTTTTTTTTTCTTTAAAACCTTGCAATATTTTTACGGGCATACTTAGCAAATGCTTAAATTGCACTAGAGCTGCGATGGTCATATCTTCATGTGGAAATCAGTTTGGTTAAACTTCTATTAGTCTGTAAATATGCTATTGAAGTTGTCTACTTAAACCCTTAATTTTCTCTTTCTTCAACTTAATAATATTCCATTCCAATCCAATGGGACGGCGGCCGCGTTGGTGTACCAAGCTAGTCCTGTGGGAATTGAATTCTTTTGTTATGTAAACTTTTTCTTTTATTCCAATTAACGTACGCCGATAACTTCTGGCCGACACCCTCTATTATTAGAATCATTGGCAGTTCAGTCATCACCAGGAAAACGTATATGAGACAATTTTAAAGAAACTGCAATGTTACTTACTTTACACATCTCTTACCAGTTTCTGTGACGCATCCCAATAGCTTGATCACGTGAGGATGAGGTTTTAGTTTCTTCATCAAGCCAAGTTCTGACAGAAGGTCCTTTTTATCTGAGGCTGGAGCATTTTCTAAAAGAAGCATCCATAAAGGTTACTTAGTTATTTGCCATTGCTTTTTTCCAGCACTATTTTTGCCGTAGCGAGCGTTTTTTGTTCTCTGTCCTTTTGGTCTCTTTTATTTTGTTTGAATCAAAACCATTGCCTGAACGATGCCTTATTAAATATAGTGAATTGACCTACCTTTGGACTTAAATTTAGCTAAATCTCTACTGATTAGTCATAGTACACTGAATTGTACTACACCTTTAAGCATTTTTACTGCTACTGTCAAGTTGTCCTGGCTTCCACGCATGTTGTTTACTGTTGCCTTAGCAACTTGTGAAAAGGCTCCTTTACCAATAACCTTAACTATGTTGACCTGTTTGCGACTGATCTCCCAGCTCCTCGTTGAGGGATGAAGAGGCATGTAATCTGCACTTGCTGTGGATGCATAGGTCGGGGCTTCAAAAGTTTGCTCCGCATTTAAGGATTGTGTATCAACCTCTACTTTAACAGCAATGGGATTCTATTGGCAAATATCATTAGGCAACATTTAGCAGTAAAAATGATAATAGCTCTGAACTATATTGAAGTGCCTTTTTTAAAGACGCTAAGTAACAGTACAATTCAAGCCATAAATGATGCAATGAATGAAATGAATTTAATACCCTGTGCAACTTTTTGTTTTAAATATTATAATAGTAAATGTCGTAAAGAATTGTTGTGAGTTCAAATTTCATATAGCCTGCGAGCAAGCTCTCCGGGGCGCTCTGGCGGCGGGGCGGGAACAGGAAGAAGAGCTTGCAACTACGTCTCTGGAATTTGAATTCCGCCCCCAATTCCCCTGTGGTTCACCGTTGACTGAGCTGTCAGACTTCCGCCAATCAGCGCGAAGCGGAAACGAGCGCGAAAGAAAACAAAGATTGAAAAAACACATGAAAGCACGTGCCAAGGGAAATGACGTCACTACTAACGTCATCTCCGTCAATCAGCATTTTGCATCGACTTTTTCGATGCAGATATTCAAATTCCAGAGACGTAGTTGCAAGCTCACCTTCTTACTCGCAGGCTAAGTTTCATACGTAGCGTCCAATCAAGCCTTATGTCATTCGCTGATAAAAAGAAGCGAACCTCGGAAATATTTTCTCAAGGCAACGAACGGATGCTTTGTTATGGTTAGTCTTATTTCACGGCCTTATGTTATACGTAGGCACATCCGGGGTTAATATAAAGAGCTTGAAAAGGCAAAACGATAGGGGTTTACCTATTACACCCGCACCCCAACCCACCCCACCCTGGTAGCTCTGCATTGGTTCATTTCCATCGAGGACCATAAGTTCTTGCGTTGAGAACAAATACTCTTAGCAATAACTTAAAAACGTACCATAGCTAGACGATCTCCGCATCTTGGACAATTGCTGTTAGCAAGAAAGAAAATAGTACTTAAAAGCGAGCAAGACGCTATCAAGCTTTCTCGTTCTGCATATTAAGACACAAAACCTTTGCCTGTGATAGTACCCTTATTATAAACAATCTTTGCTGAGACTGTACTTAAACACCCCGGTACTGGTGGTACATGTGACGAAGGGAATGGTCAAGTTGAAACATTTATAACATAATGGATACAAGACCGAACATTTCAGTTCCTAACAATAATTCATGTTTTGGATTCCCAGCATTACCAGAAACATGACAGAACCTCGGCTTAAATCTTACCGTAAAGTAAAACTGCAGTAAGTAACCTGGTTTGCTGCATATAGTAGCGTCAATGACTGCGGTATAGATAATTCTTCCTAAACAAGTTTGTACCTTGGCTGAAACGTACATAATTCGCTGGGGCAATGAATCCGAGAAAACTATAAGTCAGGATAATAATAAGGACAGTTACTTACTTTTCCCCCCGTAATTTTTCTGAAACAAAAATATGTCCAGTCTTAGTAAGCTTGTAAACACTTTAAAAACTAGTAATTGATATACTCCTTAGGCTCAATACAAACAGCGCTTGAATATCTTTAACCCCCTGCAGCATTTGCAACTACCGAGCCTTTTAAGTGTTTTTTGGTCTCCTTACGACAAGATCAATGCTTTAGATATAAAAAAGCGACTTACCTGAACGGGTGCGCATTCGGCAGACGACGAATATCATAATAAGATTACTTATTAACAAAAGACAGATGATGGTCATATAAACAGCATGAAGAATTTCCTTTTGATTACCACACGAGAAATCTAAAGCAAAATATTTGCTGTTAGTTGTAAGCAATAGAGCATAGACAGATAGAGATACTCTTTTATATCATAATGCTAGCTAGTAGTAGAAAGAAAAGATAGTGTCCAATTGCGTGTGAACAGTCTGGATTGTAATATAAAAAATATTGCAATTGTTGAACTTCAAGTGTCTCTGATATTGAAGCAAAGAAGTATGGTTGTAATGTATGTGCCTTGAGAACAAGGGCAATTAAAGAAGTGATAAAACTATGGTTCTCTTTTCGTCTTCATGATCGAGTAACAGCAACTCACCTGTTTGGAATCCTGTCGGTTTGAAGGAACCTGAAGGAAATATTTAAACACACTCTCATTCTAACGAGTTACATGGAAAAAGGAAAGCCTCCTCATTCAGTTATTTTTAACTCAAACTTCTTGTAACGGTTGTAATGAATGTAATTCTCAGAAGCCAAGATTGAGTGCCGCGAGGGTTGCTCTTTGAGCGCTTACAAATTATTCATAATACGCTATGGTTAAGAGATTTTTGGCATTCTTTGTAGGTCAGTCTTGCACAGATGATTATTTTCGTATTTATTTTATCTTGGCACTAATGATTCAAGAGTCTTGAATAGAATTGTGGCTCAACAAATAACACCATATAGCGAACTTCACTCAGGCGTCAAGGTGCCAAATAGTGAACAGGGAAACTTTATTGAGCGATCTACGGTAATATATAGATTTAGCCAGGGCTAAAAGCGAAGCTCTTGTTAATAAAACTTGAAAACAAAAAAAATTAAATCGTCTAATGCTAAACGGGGAGGCCAATGGAAATGGCATCAATAGATCTAATTAGCAAAAAAAACAAATTGCACGTGCAGCACACTTTTTTTTCTAATTAGCAAAACTACAAAATTTGCTCGTGCAGCACGCTTTTCCTCCTTCTTTGCCGTTGTTTTGCACAACTACAACGCTGTTTTGTAGGACTAAACGTCAAACTTCCTAGTTGCACATTATTTTTATGGAGGAATTCTTACCCAATTGTCTCCTGTGTTGATGTTCGCTTTTATTTTTCACTGCCGCTCAGTTTCACCTTGCTGGCCACTAGCATTTCTCATTGTCTCACAGCCGCTTTGAATTTTCATGTTTTTCTTCCTACAAAATTCTTCTCTTTTGTTCTCAGAAACTAGCTCTAGCTCAGTTTCTCTGTTATCCACGTGAGTGTAAACATAAAAAATAACGTTGAAAAAGACACGACTTTGTTGTTGTTTTTTCTTTCTAAAAG
>CALNXI010003652.1:21809-36809 GCA_942486025.1 Porites evermanni
AGTTTCTCTGTTATCCACGTGAGTGTAAACATCAAAAATAACGTTGAAAATGACACGACTTTGTTGTTGTTTTTTCTTTCTAAGAGTCCGGGCGGCCATGCGATTTCTTTCTAAATAAAACCTTGAGTTGCATTTGGGTTGCCATACCTGTTAATTGAATTATTTTACATTGGTATGTCTGTGGTGTGGACGGACGGTCGGGCGGGCGGGCGGTCGGTGTACGGTCACGTGATTACCAAATTTTCTCGGATGGGTAGTTTACCACATTTTTTTACCGATGGTGCTCCGCTGCGCGCTTCGCGTGCGAGAGCTCCGCTATAAAATTATTTCCTTCACCATACCAATTTTGGAGGAGGGAATGAAAAAAATGAGGAGTGAAAAAAATAAAATTGTGGAGAAGGAGGAAAATAAAAATGAAAAAGGAGATGGGTAAGTTAAACATTGTGCGCAGGGTAAAAAAAAAGATAGCTTGCCTTCTTTGACCACTGTAATAGAATCTTCATTCTTTTTGCAATAGACCTTTTTACCGATACGGCGACCATATTGAATTCATTAGATTTAAGGAGTATTATGGGATGCCCAGGGGACATGAGCAGGATCCGATATGCTCGCTCAGTATTTACGCACTCTTTTCGGGCCAATTGCTCTTTACGTTTTCCTAGAAAAAGATTGTAATGGGAAAAAAAGATCGTTGTGCCGTGTTTGGATGTGGTAATGATCGCCTTTTTCCCGAGAAATACACAGTGAAGTTCGCTTTTTGCCCGAGAAGCGAGCGTAAAATTTACGCACGCAGTATTTAATACTGAGCGAGCGCCATTTGGGTATCCCATAATACTCCTTGAATCTAATAGATTCAACAAGGCCGCCGTATCGGTAAAAAGGTCTATTTTAATAAAGAGTCACAAAGTTGATTTCTTGTGTCTTAAAGAAACAGGTTCACGGTTAAGCGCGTGCTCATTAATTAAATTACTTTTTTTCAATTTATTATTTATTCTATCGGCTAATTATCCCACTCACATGTATCTCAGCGATCTCAGAGTGTATTTCACAGTTGAAGTGTATTTCAGAGTAACCTGAAGTAGGATGAAGGAGTACTAAAATCGCAGAAAAAATAGTGGATTATGCCAACACTACCAACGTTGAATTTATTGTTGACCCGAAGGTTTTATTCCATGGTTGATTAATTTACAGCTATTTGCAAATATTTAAGTTGATCAAGTGCAAGTGACTGCCAGGGGAGTGTGTAGATTGGTCCTTTGACAACATTATGACATGGTTATATTCCTTGCATAGACGATACAGCATGTCCCGGCAAAAAAAAGTATTTTGATAAATGAGCATGTGCTGAACCGTGAACCTGTTCCTTTAAGAAACGTGTCTGGTTTTATTGCAAGTGTTTATTGCTTTTTTGTTTTATAATAATAAGTCAAGGCTCTCCCTTGAGGTTTTTCCTGTAGAGCTGAACCAAATTGTATGCAAATGTAGGCTTGTTAACTCGCATAATTAACTGACTAACGGCGCGTGAACTGGCTAAAAGACTTCAGTAGGTTTTTCATTTCCTGGAGATAGAACGGAGAAAACAATTTTGTATTAGTCAGTAAAATTGACATAAAGAGTTTTCAGCTCCACTTTCTGTATGTGTGTGTGTTTTGTTTATGTATCCGATTTTTAGCGCTGAATAGAAGACATTATAAGCCATTTCTTGCGTTGCTAGGTGACGTTAGGCGTTACAGCAAACGGGAGTAAAGTTACTCACCGGGTGATTCTAGGCAAGCCCTATTCAGTCCCTTTCGTATACGAAAGACGCTCATTGGATATGAAGGAAGGCACTTATTAGTGTGGAGGAAGGCACTAGATTAGTATGCAGGAAGGCACTAAATAGGTATGCATATCAATAAAGGGAAGGCATACGAAAGGCACTAAATTAGTATGCAGAAAGACACTTATGCATAAAGGGAAGGCATACGGAAGGCACTAACGGGGCTTAATTTTGCTGAAGCATAACTACTGACATTTTTCTGTCAACACGTTTTAAAAAGGGAAATGCGTTATTTAGCAATCCTTTTGAAGTTGTTCAAAACACTCATAGCACGTGTTTTATCGCGTTTCGTGTTTTTACATCAAATCGGTTGCAATACTCAATAAATAGACGATCCCGGTCAGAGGAATGAGACAAGTNAGTGGATTATGCCAACACTACCAACGTTGAATTTATTGTTGACCCGAAGGTTTTATTCCATGGTTGATTAATTTACAGCTATTTGCAAATATTTAAGTTGATCAAGTGCAAGTGACTGCCAGGGGAGTGTGTAGATTGGTCCTTTGACAACATTATGACATGGTTATATTCCTTGCATAGACGATACAGCATGTCCCGGCAAAAAAAAGTATTTTGATAAATGAGCATGTGCTGAACCGTGAACCTGTTCCTTTAAGAAACGTGTCTGGTTTTATTGCAAGTGTTTATTGCTTTTTTGTTTTATAATAATAAGTCAAGGCTCTCCCTTGAGGTTTTTCCTGTAGAGCTGAACCAAATTGTATGCAAATGTAGGCTTGTTAACTCGCATAATTAACTGACTAACGGCGCGTGAACTGGCTAAAAGACTTCAGTAGGTTTTTCATTTCCTGGAGATAGAACGGAGAAAACAATTTTGTATTAGTCAGTAAAATTGACATAAAGAGTTTTCAGCTCCACTTTCTGTATGTGTGTGTGTTTTGTTTATGTATCCGATTTTTAGCGCTGAATAGAAGACATTATAAGCCATTTCTTGCGTTGCTAGGTGACGTTAGGCGTTACAGCAAACGGGAGTAAAGTTACTCACCGGGTGATTCTAGGCAAGCCCTATTCAGTCCCTTTCGTATACGAAAGACGCTCATTGGATATGAAGGAAGGCACTTATTAGTGTGGAGGAAGGCACTAGATTAGTATGCAGGAAGGCACTAAATAGGTATGCATATCAATAAAGGGAAGGCATACGAAAGGCACTAAATTAGTATGCAGAAAGACACTTATGCATAAAGGGAAGGCATACGGAAGGCACTAACGGGGCTTAATTTTGCTGAAGCATAACTACTGACATTTTTCTGTCAACACGTTTTAAAAAGGGAAATGCGTTATTTAGCAATCCTTTTGAAGTTGTTCAAAACACTCATAGCACGTGTTTTATCGCGTTTCGTGTTTTTACATCAAATCGGTTGCAATACTCAATAAATAGACGATCCCGGTCAGAGGAATGAGACAAGTTGGCAAGATACCTTGCCCTGTGCCTCTCGCCAGTATTCTTTTAAAGAATTGACAAAATTTGTGCACGCACACAGTAAAGTATTTCATGTACAACATTCACGAAAGTAAAAATTACGGACATGAACAAAAAATCTATAAGATAATTACATTGTCGGGTGAATTAACAGTGTGTTAAAAATAATCCTCCGTTTTAAAACGTTAGATATTGAATGAGAGAAGTATACCACTCAGAACTTTTTTTTCTTGTTTTTTTTCCTAAAATCTTTCTTATTACTGTACGTATCGATATGTTATGGGAAAAAAAAGTGGCAACCAAAAACATGTCTACAGTTGCATTCAATCAAAAACAGTCGTCCCTTTCAAACAGCTTAAGCAGTTCAACATCCTAACGGTGATCTGATGTCCCTTTCCTGAAGCCACGGAATGGCTGGGGGATGCCGACATCCCAGTTTAAACCACAAAAGAAGCTGGAGCTAATTTATACAACAGGAAGAAATTAATTAAAGTGAATGCAAGAACCTTAAGCCCACTTTTAACGGTTCTCAGGATTTAATGCTTAGCCTATTAAATCAATACTTAATGCGCTTCTCTTCGCAAACATAATCCCCTCCCACTATCGCTCATCACTGTTTGATTCTCTTCTGGTTTAACGCCTTTTTTTTGTTGGACTTGACTGGACGCCGCAGTCATAATAGCAACCGTCATAAAAGCCACTGACCTAAACTTCCAAACTATCTACTGTGAAATAATCAGTTCTGAGTTTCGTATGGTAACTATTGTGCTGTTCAATGTAAATGAATGTAACGAAAATTGTACTTATGACGCTGTTTACTAAAGTAAGTACCCCGACTTTGCGGCTATGCTGTCGTTATCCATTCAACCAGTCATGAAATGCGAATCGCCTCTGCTTTATAGGCCAGTCAGTTAGTAACACGATAGGCCAAGAACGGAGAAAACGGTCTTCTAATAGTCAGTCAAAAATGGAAAAAAAGAGTTTTCAGCTCCACTTGCTGTACGTGTGTGTTTTGTTTATATATCTGATTTTTAGCGCTAAATAAAAGACATTATAAACCGTTTCTCGCGTTGCTAGCTGATCACACCTCTTATTCCTTGTTTTAAAAATAGACGTTATTGCAAACCGGACTGAAATTACTCAACGGGCAGGTCTAGGCAAGCCCTATTGTTCCTACTGTATAAGAAAGACGTTCATTAGCATTGAGGAAGGCACTTAAGGTGACTCGACCCAGTTTTTTTGGGGGGGTACCATCCTACTTTGAAGCTCTCTGGTATCCCCACCTTTACTTTTATCGTAAGTCTAACACATAGAATGGATAACATATAGATCAATCTACAATATAACATAAAATTTTTGGCGATCGGAGTAAATGTCACGTGGTTATAATGCCACGCCCCTTTGAGGTCTGAGTCGAAAATCTGCTGTTGCCGGCATTTTTTCGTGAAAATCTCTCGGCTACACATAGTGCGCATTAGTGCCTTGCGCTGAACAGAGTTTCACCAAAATCGCAAAGACCCAATTCGAGAAATTCAGCGGTTTCCAAATTTAGGTCATAATTTATGCGAAAATGATAAGCAAACTTTACACGGATTATATCTAATAAACTATGAGATTCATCTCTTTATTTTGGGCATCGTTATAACAGATGGGTCCTTGCAAGTCAGCAAAACGCTTTAGGGCCTTGTAAATGCGCGCGATTTCGAGCAAAGCAAACATATAGAAATTATAGTTTTCGCTATTTGTTGACGTTTGTCAGCGTTTAAGAGTCCTTCTCACGAAAAAAGCATTTTCTTAAAAATTCGTAGTTTTTTTTCCTTCAAATTTTTTCAGGGCCACAATTGATTAACTAACTACCCGGACTCTGAATTTCATGGTCATTGAAAAACTGTGACATTATCTTCTATAAGCCCAAACTTGAGTAAACATTGAAGATTTTTAGCGTTTTGGCTGAGTTTGTGCTTTGGGAGTTGTCTATTGTTTCTAGTCTGTCATTATACAGCATTCTTGTTCAGCACGCGTGCAATGACCACGCTTGGCTGACTTCCGAATGCTCACCGAGATATTCCCGTCACGAGTTGGTTTAATTATTGGCTTGCATTAAACCTATGAAAAAATGATATTTTTTTAATAGTAAGTAGATTTAGTGTGTAGCACTTCTTGATTTTTTTGCAAAGGCACAAGAAGCACGAGAATTGATTAAAAATTGTGACTTAAACCTCTATGTATCACGCGATGGCCTGTCTCACTGTACCAAAATTATTATATCTCGGTGAGCATTCGGAAGTCAGCCAAGCGCGGTCATTGCACGCGTGCTGAACAAGAATGCTGTATAATGACAGACTAGAAACAATAGACAACTCCCAAAGCACAAACTCAGCCAAAACGCTAAAAATCTTCAATGTTTACTCAAGTTTGGGCTTATAGAAGATAATGTCACAGTTTTTCAATGACCATGAAATTCAGAGTCCGGGTAGTTAGTTAATCAATTGTGGCCCTGAAAAAATTTGAAGGAAAAAAAACTACGAATTTTTAAGAAAATGCTTTTTTCGTGAGAAGGACTCTTAAACGCTGACAAACGTCAACAAATAGCGAAAACTATAATTTCTATATGTTTGCTTTGCTCGAAATCGCGCGCATTTACAAGGCCCTAAAGCGTTTTGCTGACTTGCAAGGACCCATCTGTTATAACGATGCCCAAAATAAAGAGATGAATCTCATAGTTTATTAGATATAATCCGTGTAAAGTTTGCTTATCATTTTCGCATAAATTATGACCTAAATTTGGAAACCGCTGAATTTCTCGAATTGGGTCTTTGCGATTTTGGTGAAACTCTGTTCAGCGCAAGGCACTAATGCGCACTATGTGTAGCCGAGAGATTTTCACGAAAAAATGCCGGCAACAGCAGATTTTCGACTCAGACCTCAAAGGGGCGTGACATTATAACCACGTGACATTTACTCCGATCGCCAAAAATTTTATGTTATATTGTAGATTGATCTATATGTTATACATTCTATGTGTTAGACTTACGATAAAAGTAAAGGTAGGGATACCAGAGAGCTTCAAAGTAGGATGGTACCCCCCAAAAAAAACTGGGTCGAGTCACCTTAAATAGTATGCAGGAAGGCACTTATGCATGTTAATAAAGGGAGGGCTTACGGAAGGCAGGGGAAGGCACTAACGGGGCTTAATTTTGCTGAAGCGTCACTACTGAATGTCAAACAAAAGCAGCCAAACAGTTACAAACATTGGTAAGATTACGATATTTAAATACATCGTGGAACTAAAGTACACATTAGTTTCAACTTAAACTTGCATGCCTTCGCTATCCAAATCAAAGAAATTCCCACAGTAAATAACTGCACTGAGGGTCCACAATAGGTTTGGCGGGATGCGGGATTTTACTATTTTTCATGATGATACTCGGGATGCAAGCTGTAAAGAGGAGCGGATGCGGGAATTTTAGTCACCAGCGGGAGCGGGATTTCCTATTTTTATGGGGATGGGATGCGGGAATTGTAAGGGGAAAATAGCGGGATACGGGAATTTAGTTTTGTCTTGACTAAACATTTATCAGCGTTGACTGAAAAAAATGGTTTTTGGGGGAGGGATGAAAGACGAGCTCCCCTAAAAACGCCTGCGTGGGAGGCTAGTGTGTAGACCGCCTTAGTATGGGTATGGGTACCCATGGGCGCCTTGTCTTTTCCAGTTTTACTATTTTCATCGTTTTCGTCACTCGGAAAGAGATATCAAATCACTGAGGTTAGAAGTCACGTTTATTAAGATCCTGCATTGATCTGCACTGATTCCTGTTTTGTTGACGGATTTGACCTTTTCTGCTTTTGCCTGGGCGTACCTGTCGGACCTGGACGATCCTTTGGACTGAGCGTTTGTTACGTGAGTCTGGCCACGGTATGGCCACACCAGAACTGATGGAAGTGGACAATGAAGACAATGTGGTAGACATCATAATTGTGTGGCTCTGTATTACGAGACAGGTGCCAGTGGGAATGCGTTTCTTCGGAAAGAAAAATTTAGAGCCCCCGCTTCAAGGCAAGAGAAGACCTTGAAAGTATTAAAAGAAACAGTCAGTTGAGTCGACCTGAGTTTACTACTATCCATTATTAATTGTTTTCAACGACCTCAATATCCTTGTGAGTGTATTAGATCTATTATAACCTGGAATATCAATGGATTTTGTGCCCCGCGCTACTGTCGGCGACTGAAATGACTAAAATGGTCTCGCTATCTTATGAAAGTTGATTATTGTCATTATTGACGACAAGTTAAGGATCGTTAAGCTTATCCTAAGTGGACAAAGTAAATTTTTTTATAGTGGAAGTATTTGTTCATTTTCTTTTCTGTTTTTATTTCATTCCTGCTTTCAACCTTTCGCCTTTTGCATCATATGCTATTCTAATCGGAGAAGGTGGACCTTGGAATTCAATGTATATTTATATACTTAAAAGTATATGACTTTGGATGGAGAAGCAAACTTCCTGCTTGGAAGGGTGTCCGCATTTGGTCGTGCTATTCGGTTACGGTCGCTAATTGTGATACTGAGAACCTTAACCATCAAAACTGACAATTGTTAGGAGAGGGTAGCAAAGGGGAAGTCATGGTCCCCTTCCACGTGCAAATTTGGACAAATGTCACGTATCAACTGCTTATAAACCAATTTTCACGAGTCATAAATTTTAAGTCATCAATCTCTCCCGCGCGTGAATCACAAACTGGCTACGAACCGAAACCACAGTCATCATGGATCAGACTTCAACGGTTGCTCTATTTTTTTTTAACTTTTAACTAGGACAAAAACGTAACGCAAAGAATGCAACCGACGGCGCTGTTTAATCTAGTTGCCCTATACTATTGATTTTCATAAAGTGGGACAAATAATTCTCGAGGCCCCCCATATCCTACAAGATAAATCACGCTTCATATCCATAAGTGGATATGCGTTCGTATTATGGAAAAGTTCAGGCGCCACACGCCAAATTTCGGCCTAATCACGCGTCACGCATAAACTCTTTGCCACCCTCTTAGAAGGTAAGTCTTATATAACGTCTATTTTGATAATCAAGCAAAAAATCTCGTAAAAAAAAAAAAGGAAGGGGATCGGGATTTGGGCGTAAAATAGGACGGGATGGCGGGAAAGAAAAAAGGCGGCGGGAAAGCTGGATTTGAGAACCCCTATTGTGGACCCTCCGCAGACACAGGAGGAAAAAATGCTCGGAGAAAGTATTGCTAAATTATGGCAAAGTGACATAAAGGACATTAATAATTTTTTCAGGAATTGCAAATTGGTTAAGGTTTTAATTGTCATTTAATACAACTCTGGGTATGTATGGACAATACATTTCCTTCAAAACATTTCTGCTTCGTCGAAATCAACTGAAACCTCTTAGAAATAGATGTCTGTCAATCAAACGGTTACAATGTGCTATTGGCGCTATATTGATTGGCTATAATGTACTGCCAAGTGGTCATTTCAAGGAATTGAACTTAATAGTTTTCTTTCAAGAGAACACGTCTTCTTCAGAATATGCACTGAAATATTCACCGCTAAGGCATAGGTCACACTTGGGAAAAGCTTTCATCTTTGCCGGCTAAAAACCCACGAAAATTCGAAACCGCAACCGGAAAAGAAACCTTTAGTCAAATCGAGGAGGGTCGCACTAGTATTTACTAGTGGGAGTTAATTGTCGTTGTTTTGACACATTGAGAACTAAAGTAGGCCAGATACCAGAAAACATTATCTCTTCGTAGTGCGATCATTTGGCGTAGGATCGTTTTCCTCCTTTCCCAGTTTCAGGAGGATGGAGAAATAAAGAAAATAAAGTGCTTGGCTGCAAAGACTGCATTTAGCTCGGAGAATAACAAACCTGAGACGGTGCCTTGGGGGACTATAATTGGCTCGCCTGTAGAGAGTTCCCGTAAAAACGTTGAAATAGCGAAGGATTACAAGCTTATGAATTACTCGCCCGTAGAAAGTTTTCGCAAAAACGTTAAAATGGCGAAAAGTAGTGGTAGCCTCGTCCGTCCACAACGAAAACGCGAAGGTCAGAAAATTTCAACGATTGATTCAAATTGATCGTGTTTCAAATTGGTCACGTTTCGCTGAAAAGTGCTGACACTTACCGCCGTGATTCCTATTGTTTAGCTCGAGTTTTCCAAAATCTGCCTGCCCCACCCAAGCAATACGGCGTCTTTGATGTTTTTTGCGATTTTCAAAGTTTTTTCCAACTTGAAAACTTGGGGTCGCACTTGGCAAGGTGTCCCGATGACAGATTTTTACCGCAAGGTAAACAAATTCTTCCAGACATTTGCCAAGTGCGACCCATGCCTAAAACCATATTTTTTTCAGGGGTGCTCACTTACTGCTTCAAAAGCAGTAAAGATAATGCTAATTTCGGTGGAAATAGTCAAATGAGTTTTATACAAGCGTCTTGAATAAAAATGTGGCTCAACAAAGACACCATCTAGAAAACATCACTGAACGTCAAGATGCCAGATAGTGAACAGAGAAAAGTTATTGAGTGAAGTACGGTTTTTTTTTAATTTGCACTTAACCCACCTTCCGGTACGTCAACACGTTGTATCATGCCTTCAATGGAACTCTCTCCATACTTGTTGCTTGCTGTTACCAGTACTTTGTACTTCTTGCCCATTTCGACTTTCACAACAAATATACGTTCTGAGACATCAGTAATCTGTTCAGTGTCCTTCCATTGCTCATCACTTAGGGCTCCATAATACACAGTATACAATGTGATTTCTGCTCCGTTGTTGTTTGGTTCCTCCCACTTCAAGGTTATTTCATCAGCTTTTAATTCGTATGTAAAGGTCACTTCTGACGGAACACCTTACGCACAAACAAATATCACAGAGATGTTAATTTCACACATTTTATAGGGGTGGAGAGTTACCACTCAAGAACGTTTTCTCGTTCTTCCCTGACAAACCAGGAAAACAGAGCAGAAACGGTACTACAATGAAAATAAGAAATTTAAACGGTATAATTACAGCTTTCATAATATACAGTGATATACCGAGCATCAGGCAGGTAACGCACCGAAACCCACCATTTTCACTCTTCCTCTACCAAACTCTTTTCCTCGAATGATATTAGTACCGGTCCCATTGCCGAAGCCTTGCACGAGCAAGATACGGTCAACTTGAAAGAATCGATATTGTACTCGGGACAAGAAAAGGTCGCCGTCGAAGGAACAACTGATGCAATGAAAGAGCTTCAAGCTGCTGAGAATCGCCAATTCTGGATTACAACCAGTGACGGAACATCTGAAAAGAGTCCAAATTAAAAGGAACTTTGGAGGCCAGTCGGCCACGGTGATTGTCGCAAAACGCATAAAGTAGAATAACTTTGTTGGCCTGGTCTTTTCTTTGCAACAAATCACGGAAAACTATCGAAAAGTTTTTTTTATAAAGAAGGTGCCACTATGAACTCTGGAAAATAAAAAAAAATTCAGTAATACTATGGTTGACGACTGACAGTTTAAAAGAGATAGTACCATCACCTCAGAATCTTGGGCGCGCCGCCTGTAAGCTCTAAGGGAGAGGGGAGAGGGTAGCCCCACAATTTGGCCTATGTCAAAAACAAATTACAGTACATAAATGAACTACGATAATAATTTGGATTATGACCTACATTTCAAATTAGAGACTACCTTCACCTCAGAATCTTGGGCGCGCCGCCTGTAAGCTCTGAGGGAGAGGGTAGCCCCATTATTAATTTGGCCTATTTCCAAAACAAATGACACTACAAAAATAACCTACGATGATAATTTGGATGATGACCGACATTTTAAGAGAGAAACTACCTTCCCCTCAGAATCTTGGTTGCGTAGCCTTTAAGCTCTGAGGGAGAGGGTAGCCCCATAATTTGGCCTATCTAGAAAACAAAGGACACTACAAAAATAAGCTACAATGATGATTTGGATAATGACCGACATTTTAAAAGAGAGACTACCATCACCTCAGAATCTTGGGCGCACCGCCAATTTAAATACGTTTATTGCACGGGGTACAATGTGGCAGCATGTCAGACTGTATAGACACAAACACACGGGTATACACACACATACTCATATAAGCACGTATTAGAGTAAGAAGAGCGCAAAAGTAGGATGGAAGTTACGAAGTACAAAATAATTACCAATATTAGTACAGCGAAAGATAATGTTGTTTTAGTTTTGATTTATATTGAGAAAGAGAAACTGCTTTAATCTTATCATCAATTGAGTTCAAGATCTTTGGTCTTTGAAATCTAATATTAAATTTTCCATGATTAGTTCTAGCTTTGGAAAGGTAATATAACCGTTAAGCTGCAGATCGTGTGTTGTAATGATGGATCTCACTTACTTTAGAGAAAAATGCATCAAAAGCAGAAGGTAATAAGGAATTGTTGAATCTGTACATAAAAATATGATATATTAAATCATCCAGCTTGATTATGTTCAATTTTCTAAATATAGGACTCGAGTGTTCATGAAAACTTGTAAATGTCATAAGGTGAATAGCTCTTTTCTGTAAAATAAAAAGAGGTTGGAGAGTTGTTGAATATGTGTTGCCCCACGCAATTATTCCATAAATCATAAAAGGATAAATTAAAGCATAGTAGAGGTTAAACAGTACATTAATATCGGCATGGTAGCGAATCTTGGATAATATTCCAACACTTCTCTTTATTTTGGTTAAAATATATTGAATCTGAGATTTCCATGACAAACTTGAGTCAATAAAGACACCAAGATATTTTATACACTTTTCCTGATTTAAACACTTGTTTTCTAAGATTAACTGGAAATCACAGGAAATCTGTTATTGTGGAGGATAGAACATAACAAAACTTGATTTTTGTATATTTAGGGAAAGCTCGTTAGAACGAAGCCACACACTAACATTGTTTAGTTCAGTATTTATATTTTGTTGTAGAATATTTATGTCTTTGTGTCTACAAAAGAGATTAGCATCATCAGTAAAAAGGTGAAAGTCAAAAAGTATTGAACAAAGATGAAAGTCATTATCATATAGTGAAAAAAGGATTGGACCGAGGACTGATCCCTGAGGTATACCACGGGATATACTAGTAAGGTAACAAATTGTTGGCGATTGGTAAGATATGAAGTAAACCAGTCCTTAGCAATGCCCATTATGTCATAGAAGTCAAGTTTTTCAGTACGAATAGTATGATCTACAGTGTCAAATGAAGTTTTGTATTGGATGACACATCTGAAAATCTATTTAGAATAATAAAGTTTGGTAAATGATCAGACAGATCATACACCACATTCCCACTGATAGTGATATGTTCCATTGAGTTAAAGAAAATGTTGTCAATTAATGTAGCAGAGTGATCAGTAATTCTCGTTGGTTGAAGAATATGTGGTTGGAAAAAAAACACGTTCCCAGGGAATTAAAGAAAAGTTGGGAGTCAGCATGAGAGTCAATTTTTAAAAGATCAATGTTAAAATCAACCATAAACAAACAAAGTTTATTTTCTTGTTGAATATGCTCAATTGTTGAATTAATGTAATTATCTAAATTACTATTTGGGTGTCTATAAACTATTTCACATAAAAGCTTAGGCTGGTTATGAAAATCAATTTCAAGCCATAGGGCTTCAAAGTGATGAGTAGATTTTGTAAATTCTGTTCTAATAATGTACTTAAAATCATTCTTAATATAGAAAGCAACGCCTTCTGCATCAGCATAACTAGGTTCAGAGATAAAGTCATATCCTGATAAGTTAACATTAACAAGCAAATCTTTACCATAAGAGATCTTTGTTTCAGATAGTCCAATCAGAGGGAATGAGTGATTTAACTCAGACAACATAGGAATAAGATTGTCATGGTTAGCTGACAAACTTCTTGTGTTGTAATGCATCGCCGAAAATGCCTAATGATTTGATAAGCACTCCATTATATTATTGCTACTGTGAAAGTCATGTTGTGTATAGTATAGTAACCAAAATTTTGATTTGAAGGCATATGTAAATCAATATCAACATTCGAAAGGTGAGGAATAGTTGATACTAGAGAGACGATATTAAGAATAGGTAAACTCCCTACCTCAGCAAACCTTTCCTCACTAAGCTCATTTACATTAGCTCCACAAGAGCAATGTAAAATATTGGAAGCCATTACATTAATAAGAACACAGTTACTTTACTCATTTGGACGTAGCTTCTTCAGGTCATCCTTGCTGTTGATGATGATAGCAGAACTATCCTGGATTTTCCTCAAGTATATTCTATCATTTGATGTCCTGAGGGAGAGGGGAAGCCCCATAATTTGGCCTATGTCAAAAACAAATGACACTACAAAAATAAACTTCAATAATAATTTGGATAATGACCGACATTTTAAAAGCGACACTACCTTCACCTCAGAATCTTGGGTGCGCCGCCTGTAAGCTCTGAGGGAGAGGGAAGCCCCATAACTTGGCCTATGTAAAAAAACAAGTAACAATACAAAGATAACCTGTAAGAATAATTTTTGGATTATCATTGACATTTCAAGGAGACTGATATAGACACCATATCTATCTGTGACGTTGATTATACAGATCGCCCAAGCGAACACGAAGATGTTGAAGTGGAAGAATATCTGGAGTAAACCAGCGTAATGGGCTCCTGCCAGCGAAGAAAATTTTGGCTGGATTTCGACAGTGCTTGGCGGGTTTTTGGAGAGTGATTTGTCACTGGAGGCAGATGGACACTTACGTCGTCTTAAGCCAGAGAAAAAAGACTTGAATCCTTCGCTGATTGATCACAAAGGTCGTCCATTAAATAAGATGATCAGTATTGCTGTTCTTCATGGAGGTGTGAGGTAGTGCTTGAGCTCTCACATTCGTTTACAGCTCCGACTATAAAAGCTGCATTGTCGACGTCCTTTCTCAAACGTTCAAATAGAGAAGAATGAAAAAAATTCTCTGGTTAGGGTCTTTCCCACTCAGAGTTCCTGCCAAACCGGAGAAAACTGTGCCAGCCGAGGGTGTATAATTCCTACTTCCTCAGTAAAACCTTGATACGCCGACTCGCCGTTTTCGCCTCGAAGGGCACCAATGTTGACGCGGCATACTACTCTTGAAAGAAGTTAAATAAGCCATTGGAGCACTATTTTCGTAAAAGAAAGCACTTAAAAAACCATTGAAAGCGTATCAAGCCTATTTGAATCCAACTGTGGCGAGAAAACTGTAGTTATCAATTGCGGAGCCAACCGCGAAAGTCGACTTCCAAATTTTCAATCGAACGTGAAATGAATTTATATTACTTAAATGGTTTGATCCAATTTCGCTTTGCCTTGAGATGCCTGGTTCGTTTAACTAGAAGTACAAAGTTCCTTGACAGGCAATGTGTCCGGCGCTCTCCAAAGGTGTCTGGAGGAAAGCTTAAAACTAATTACGAAAGAAACGCCTGTCTGTTATTGGAAACTGATCTGGAATGGTTGCTGTGGAGATTAGGCCTCCTCGGGCGCACATTAAAATCGGGCCTCTGGCTTATAATGATAAAATTGCTTTTCCTTTTGAAAATTTACCATTGTGAAATCTAGAATCGTTTTTGGTGTTTAAACTGGCGGAAAAAGGGCGAATTTGTGCCAGAGTTTCAAGTGCTGTCTAAGTTTTCGTTTGTATTCATCAATAAAAATCACGCGAGTACCGTAAATGTTTCCACTTGTAAAAACTCGCAGTTTGAATTGCCCCAGAATTTTATTT
>CALNXI010003653.1:0-13385 GCA_942486025.1 Porites evermanni
TCCACAGTTAGTATATCCCAAGTAATGCATATACCTTTTCGATGTGGTATAAAGCCCAGTGCCAGTAATTGTGACAAGCTAACATTGCTCCAGTCTAAAAGAAAAACAAAGAAAGCCAGTGGCTACCATGCGACTCGGATGGTATAGTGCAATCTGTTGCTGAATAGATGAAAGGGAAAATGGGAATCGAAGTGTGACGTCACATTACCATGGTAGCAAAATTTCTATCTCCACAATCGTTCTTGACAGAGACAGCCATTACCATTGACCAGCGATGGAAGAATAGTATTGGCCACCGTTTTGTTCTTGAGTTTAATCATAAGAAAGTCATACTTGTCAAATTTTTTCGTTTTTTTTCTGACATATTTGCAGGACTACGGTTTGTTGAGACCCCAAAATTTTACTACCATGGCAACGTGACGTAAGGACTTCTCCTGTCCATTTGCCCATTAAATAAAAAGCATGTTACAGCCAATCCTGTTGAAGAACTGGTGATAGTATGTTAATTGGTCTCTATCAATAAGGAATAGAGTTTATTCTTTCAATATTTCGATTGGTTTTTATAAGCAAGGGAATCGGATGAACCGTGCGAGCACTTAGGACTGACAGAAAATCGAAAATGGGAGTCGTAAGCCGAACTATGATAGTTCGGCTGCTGACTCCCATTTTTGATTTTCTGTCAAGGCTCCAGGAAAAACGCAAGAATCAAAACATTTCCTCCGCAAATGACTCCCTCGTTTACAATCTTATAAAAGTAGCCTGAAGGGGCATAAACAGAATTGCAAATATACTAAAACCAATCACAATGTCTGTCCTTTCTGCTTGTGACTACGACAGTCTAGTTTTCGCTAGATCGAAAGTGACGGAGTCGTATACAGAATCGGCACTCTGCTTTGAATGGATCACTAACGACTCTAGTCCAGTTCTGTCCCTCTTTGTACGCAACTCTTCCCAGCGTTTCGCGACAAAGAGTATCCAGAAACGTCCCCGACGGCTTGGTTGCAGGTGAAAACCAGGCTAAACAACTATTTATCATAAACAAGTGTAAATGCATAAAGAAGAACCATCGTACTGTCCAGTCATTTATTGTCTTGCTAAGAAATTTGATCCCATCATCTTGTCGTCCCTCCATCTCGATCACATGAGCTTCGGCATGAGTGCTCCAACAGTCCTTTGGATTCAGTTCCAAGGCCTACAATGCATTGACAAAGGCAATAAATCAGTAGAAAGTGACCGAAGTCAAATTCGACACACTTTTCCTAATTTAATTTGGGAAATGCTGAAAAAAAAAAACAAAACAAATGGTACCGCGTGAATGTACTACTGGAGAGGTTTCATTCGAATGGTCATACCATAGGATTTCATCCCCGACTCAAAAGTTAGAACTACAAACTAAATAAATAGTACCATGTGAAGTACTGTTGAAGCGGTTTTACAATGATTTGAATGGTCACACCATAGGATTTCATTCACAGACTCAAAAGTTAGAACTACAAACTAAATAAATAGTACCACGTGAGAGTACCACTCAAGAGGTTTCATTTGAATGGTCATACCATAGGATTTCATCGACAGACTTTAAAGTTTGAACTACATACTAAATAAATAGCTTTTCCAGTCTACGCTATTCGCTTTACTGAAATTGTTCACGATAGATCGTGTAAAAGCGTTAGCAAATCACTGAAAATGGCTTAGAACGCAGCTTTGTTAAGTACTTGCTAAACTCCGTTTAAATAACTGGGCCTTTGGGGTTTAAACTCTACCTTAAGAGCATATTTTTCCGCCTCCTTGTAAAAGTTTGTTTCTACAAGACCAAAGGCATACATTCCTTGCAGATACCTGTGAGTAATAAAATCTAAATTAAGGTGGTGTAGAACACAAACCGTTTATACAAAACGTCGATCTGTTCATTGTGATGGGAAGTAACTACATACAGTATACCACAGTATACCAGTGAAAGAGGCCGGGGAAGGAGAACCAAAGAAAGACAAAATAAGAGAAAAATAAGGGTGCATTTCCACTGTCGTGTAGTTTTTATGTGCTTGTACGGGTACAACTTACGTGGGTGAATAAAATGGAGGAAATTATAATTTTATGAAAGGTCGCGCATTAACGTAAAAGCTACGAGACCCTGGAAATCCGCCCTTACCTGTCTTACTTAGCCTGCGCCACAAACAAAACTAAACTCTGGTTAAGTCCGTGTGCGAAACAGCGCTGGAATCCTTGTTTTAGGCCCCCATCTGAGTATCAGGATTTGAGCATGCGCCATGGTAGGTCTGTTTGTCGATTGCCAATCAGAATGAGAGGAAAAACGAAACGTATTTCCGGGAATTCGTTGAGTACGTTGGGGGACTAAAACAAGGATCACGACGCTGCTTTGCAGACGTTACTAACCGGGGTTTGAATTACGTTTTGCGACGGGACCTTACGAAACTGGCAACGGGAAGGTCTAAAAAGCAATAGGTTTAATCAGCAAAATAACAACTCTGCAACGTGTATCACGCTTTTTTGTAAATTTCTCCGCTGTACCTTCACAACCACGCCGTTTTCATGGACGTCGCCGTTGTCTGATCATAGGATCCCTGAGCAAATAATATAACGCTTTTTGCTTAGCGCCCGCGCCTGAGATTTGAAGAAAAGGCTTGGTTACCAAGACTAAATCAAATACTGGCGGTCAGTTTGAACAGGTTTGAATCGAACGATGCATTTTTTTCGTCTTTTACAAGGGATATATGGGAGAAAAACGAACAGGAAAGACAAAAAACAACTGCTATGTGAGTAACTAAAGTATAAATGAGACAAATTAACGTTTATTTAGTCGAAACTGATGTTTCTTATAGCTAATACTTTGCCCAGAGAGTGACCTAGTTGTGTCTTGTGGGGTTACGGGTACATACACTGTACATGTAGAAGAACTACTAGGAAAATAGTACTTACCGCCCCTATAGTTTCTGTTGCATGGGACCTATGATCCCAATTGACAGGGGCATACCCAGTCTTTTCGCAAGGTGGGTTCTAACTTGATTGAAATTATTGATTATTCACCCAAGAGAGCCCAATAAGTTATACAGTAATCCAGAATGCATGATGCATATCTCACATGTAGAAGTAGAAGAACAATTCTTGATATTTTTTCCCTAGGATTCTTATTTCTCAATTTGTTTTCTGAAGGTCAGTGCATAAAGGGGATACCAAAAAATCTCTTGAACCCTACCTCCTGTTAGCTGTTAGCCTGTGAACACACGTTATTTCCGGTCGTTGCTTCTCTCCATCCGAAAAGGATGACCCGAAATACATCTGTGTTTGCAGGCTAACCCCCCTGGGAACACTCTTCGTTTGTCCCTACCCCACTGGGCATCTCTGTGTCAAGTTAAGTCATAGCCTCCTTTGCAGCCATTTTATCTTGTCACAGTCATTGTGTGACAAGACAAAGAACAGTCGCAGGGGAGACTAGTAAGTCTATAAAACAAAACCATCTCATCCATAAAGTGGCATGCCTTCTTTCCAGTGAGGAAGTACACGGGCAATGGAATCTCTGATGTGCTCTTGGTAACCCATGTAGAAATATGAATCATGAGCCATTTTTAGTGCAAACATGTCTGTTGGATTTTCCACCAAAATATCTTCCCACGTTAGACATGCCTGTGCTGTGTTTCTAAAAGAAAGAAAAAAACAAGCAAACTTTTTTAAAGGATTACAAGTGTTGATTGATACTTTACCTGTAATGCCAGGCAATTTTACAGGTATTTTTTCTAAGTACTGTTTAAAAAATGTGCAGGAGTGCATTACCAAGTTTAAAAACATTTCAGCACTCGAAGTTAACTTTTTACTGCACTTGCAAAGTTTTGCTGGAAACATTTTTTCTTCTAGCAAACTGGTGAGACCACTAGCAAATTCTTTCCCTTTTTTAAATTGTTGGGAGACATGGATGACTCTAACTCGCAAATGTTTGTAAGTCGATATTTTTGTCACTCACAGATTTTCAAAATCACTCGCATTTTCCGAGTTTGTGAGTATTAATTTCAAGCCCAGCATTTCTATAATAAAAACGTGATTGGAACGTTTACTGTATAGTCAAAACTGTTTTTTTTTTCTTCTTACTTCCGGCTATTTGCTTCAAGCTGCCAATAACTTGACCTTTTTTTCAATTTCCCTTGAAGGTTCAAGGTGTCTAGGGTCTACTGTTCAATCAAAAGGTAAAAAAAACACAAACTACCCTTCAGCCCACTCTTGTACAGCTCTCACATGCAGCTTTTCTCTATTAGTGATGCTGCTTGCTGCTGTGGCAAGTGATTGTAGTGTATCCATCCTACTCTTCAGATCCTGATTTACGTGAATACCTATGCCAGATGATATGAGATCCAACCCGCAGGATAGTACATGGCCCATTACTGAAACAAAAAAAAAAGGTTCAACCGAATGACTGAAAAATATTAATTATTGATTGTTATCCGTGAAATACATATGGTGAAAAAAGGTAATGTGGGACTGCAGATAAAATTAATATAAAAAAATTTCTTTGAACATGTAAAATACAGGAAATAGAGGTGGGCAGTGTATCACAAGTCACTCAGAACCTGCCTGTACCCTCCCCCCCTCCCTCACCCCCACCATTTCTGCAATGGTCGTAACAGAAGAGCAGATCTATGGTTAATGCCTGTGGGCATTTGATACAGTTGGGAACTCTGACACAATTTTCCACACTTTCAATTTCTTATATTATTTTCTTTTTTCTTTCTGGGATTAATATACAAGCGCCTCAAGAGGAAAAATGGCTGAATATTAGGCTTTATTCAACTTAAAAGTACTCACAATGCTGTCTTTTCTAAACTAATAATAATGAATGACTATAAAAATATAATATGGTAAAGATTATGGTTGATGCACATACATGTACATGTACAATGTACATGTAAAGAGACTGAGAGGTCAAAATCAAAAATGAAATGAAATAAATAAATAAAAGTTATACATGTAAATAAGTAATAATGACAATTACATGAACTTACAGTGTAATGCTTTAAAGCCACTAGAAATTCTAGTGTAGCATTACACGTAATAAATTGTTTGTCAAGTTGTGAGCTCCAGCTGTCAATTTACAACAGTCATACTGGATCTTTGTTAATTTAACTCACCAAAAGTTGGATCAGCTGCAATCATCTTAGAAATTGATCCCTCAATACCACCAACAGTAGAGTCATCATACCACCCTGTGTACTGTGATATGATCAGATGAACATTATCAGTTTTTTGTAATAAGTACACCCAAGGTGTAATAATGTACAGCAAAGCTATATTGAGCAGAAACCCAGTCCATTATGCCAACATGAATGCTGTGAGTCCCACATCTTCTTGCCAGGCAACACTCCTATAGCAGACACCATTGAAAGCAATATGTGTGTACATTTACAGACCAATACAAGTCATTAAGCCTGGTTTGAAACCAAGGGGGACTGGGTAAAATTAGATGATCCATGAATCTTGAGATTGAGGCCTGTCAAGATTTTCAAAATTCCATGTTTGGAGTTAACCAGGCTGACAATGGACCAGCTTCACATGCTAAACACAATTTCATGTGCTTGCTAATAATGCAACAATTAACAAATTTGACTGTCCCACTAAGAGATCTTTATTTTCAAGCTACACCCCACCCTCAGGGGAATGTGCAGGCTGACAATGTCCAAATGTTGACTCCAAATCATCAGCTTTCTGCTCTTCATGGTTTTATGTCAGCTTAATTATAAGTAACCAAACAAATAATAAAAAAGTATTACAAATCAAGTGAAATCAGTCATTTTATAATGATACACACAAACCAACCAACCTGTGTTAAGGTAGCATCATACATTTTTGCTGCTTCATTACTTGTAGTAGTTAAAGGTAATCCTTCACTGCGCCAAGCCTTCAAAACAAATAAATAATTTCTATTTCAATGTATTTGGCATAAAAATGTGATTACCATTTGAAATCTCTTTTCAGGTGTTTATTCAGTCACTTGGGGTTATAGTGGTGCACTTTAAAATCAGCTTAATTTTATTATTGGGTAGCCTGTGGCAGAACCAATCAAGTTTTCAGTGGCAAGTAATCTCTGTCCAAAAAAAGACAAAATGACAGATGTTAACCAAGAAGGCATTGCGTGTCCCATCCCCCTGCAATGAGGACAATCATTTGACTTTTGAGGGGAGGAGGCTGGATATTGTTTCAGATATACAGTATGTAAACAAGAAAANGTGTTAAGGTAGCATCATACATTTTTGCTGCTTCATTACTTGTAGTAGTTAAAGGTAATCCTTCACTGCGCCAAGCCTTCAAAACAAATAAATAATTTCTATTTCAATGTATTTGGCATAAAAATGTGATTTCCATTTGAAATCTCTTTTCAGGTGTTTATTTAGTCACTTGGGGTTATAGTGGCGCACTTTAAAATCAGCTTAATTTTATTATTGGGTAGCCTGTGGTAGAGCTAATCAAGTTTTTGGTGGCAAGTAATCTCTGTCCAAAAAAAGACAAAATGATGGACGCTAACCCAGAAGGCATTGCGTGTCCCATCCCCCTGCAATGAGGACAATCATTTGACTTTTGAGGGGAGGAGGCTGGTTGTTTCAGATCTAAATCTACAGTAAACAAGAAAATTAGGTACTATCAATTCCACCACAAATGAATGAAAAAAAACTAAAAATGAAAAGTTACCCTTATAAAACAAGAAAAGATAGGCATTATTTTTAACTGGGACATTTTCACAATGAGACCCCTCTACCCAACCTCTCTGCCCGCCCCACCAAAAAAAATATATAACATGACAGCATAATGTGACTAAGATTTGATCAAAATTGCATTTACATGTAAAGCTCTTCTAACTATCCGGGTGAATGTTATGTTTCTGTTTGATGGGGAAGCAGCCTAATATGGCTCCATTGTGGAGATCTTGTTATTAAACTGCTGCAGCAATTATTATTAATATTACTATTATTATTGTTACTTCTATTATTTATTTATTTAGTTATTGTTATTTATTGTCAACAATCAATCAATCAATCAATCAATCAATTTATTTGCCCTTTTTTACATACAATAACTACACAGTCTTAAAATTAAAATATCATAGGGCAGGAACTCCCAGCAAACCCTGTGGGGCTTTTCGAGGAGAGCCCCTGGACAAGTTTTGTAAGTATGATTTTAATTTAAAATTACATGTCTGTATTATAGCTTACATGGATAAAGTATATTGCAGCTACTCACATTTTTTATTATATGACTGTTTGATCAAGAATCTCAAATAAATTTATTTTTCTATTTGAGGAGAAAATGAGTTTTGATTTTTTTTCCTAAATAAAGAGAATGATTTTATGAGGTTTTATGTCTTTGATGGATTTTGTCAAGTTGTTCCTTTATTTTTTGTACAAACGCCAAGGGATATTAGGTCAGTAAAACCTTCCAAAGGTTTTTATCTCTTGACAAGGAATCCATTGTTGTTATGTCTGGGACGAGCATAAGTAATTTAATATGGGGTCATAAACCAGCCCCAGTAAAATCCCGTTAAGTTGCGGAGCCATATCTTGGTTAGATTTCAAGATATCATTTCCAAACTTGGCGGCTTTACTAATTTTGATGTGTTCTTTCCAGCAGTGTTGATGGATTTTTATTAACTTAAAAAAAAAACAAGCAAACAAACGAACAAAACAAAACGAGGAAGAACATGGTCTCATCTCCTCACTACGATGTAGACGTACGGGACGTACGGTGTAGTTTTTTAAAAAATATGTCCATGCAACGCAAACAGCTTTAAATCACGATTGTGGTTAACAAAATCGCGATTTAAAGCTTCGATCACGATTCACCACAATGATCAGCCAAGCCGTACAGTCTACCAGCCCCGCCAAAATTGAGGCGAAGCGGATCGATCCAGCCAACAGATATTTGCAACGAGCAAAACTTACATTCTCACCTCAAGATCTCTCCAGTTAGTGTGCAAATACGACATGGCTGCAAAGGTTTATGGAAAGTTTATCAAGAGCGAGGATCCGAATTTATACCGGCAAAAGATGGAATGAATCGACTCTTGTGATCGTCACGATCGTCACGGAAAACATTACGCCCGCGGTTAGTAAACGTCAGTGGTAGCCCCCATGGAACAAATCGTACTGTGTGTCAACGCATGTGCCACACAACAAAAACATCTGTGCCCGCAGACACTACTTTTATATCTTAGGAAAGCCGGCTTTTTTTTTTATCCCTAAAGCATTTATTTTATTGGGTCCGAGCTTATAACAGGTACTTCTAACTTGAACAAGGAAGGAGTTTTTCTACCTGAAGGTAAGATGGGATAAAAATCCTCATTCTACGCAAAATGTTTTCTCTCATAAAACGCAAGGACACCTGATCTGAGCGCGCGTCGACTCAGTGATCAGCCCTTTAAATAGACAGTTGGGCTTAAAGATTTTAATCGATGCCAACGTGGTCCATGATTCTTACTTTTAAAACTTCTATGCGACATCAAATCATTTCTGATATCGTTTGAAATATCCTGGAAATTGATTTATAGTGTCAGGAAAATCGTGCATTTAGATGGGTGTCTTCAACCACGATTTTAGGCTATGGTTCTCCAAATAAACGGTAATCAAATGCCTCCTTTTTCTCCGCTAAGTTTCTTTTGTTCTTTTTCCTTTCCTTTCATGAATTGTTCTTATTTATGGCTCCATCCAGTTTTTCCCTTTTCTTTTTGAGTGCACTGCGGAGGAATCATTGTATCATTATAATATTTCCCATGTGAAGTTACTATTAGTATTCATGAATTTTAGACAGCCAAGGTTTTAGCACCTGTCATGTAGTCATTTAGCTGGACAAAGGGCATTATTATTATAATATTCCATCTGAAAAGCGTTGAAAGGAAACTGCTATAATAATTCTCCAGACACTACACTCTTTTAATAAAATGATTCAGTATAAATAAGAGTTTTAATTTAGAAAATCTTGCATTATTTTTTCCCCAAGCATTTTAAAAATATTTAGACACATTTTCATATTTTATTCATAAGGACATCAGCTCCTATGCTAGTCATTAACACAGTCATTGCCTGTTATTTCTGGCTATTGGTGTCTCAGTGTGTATTTTAGCTATGAACATTTAAAAGGCTGTGGACATTCTAAGTGAAGGAAAATGTCTTAAGACAGCTTTGCTTAAACTCATATAATAATTTGTGACAAAAACTATAATAATTTGGAATAACTGATCCCACAAGACAAAGTAAGATCCTGCTGATGTAAAAAAATCATCATAGAAATCATACCTTAAAGAAAAGAAAGAAACAGGTTTCCTTATTGTAAAGGTGTTAAAAGGAAAGGTGAAAGTTTCGTTAGTATGAAGCATGCCTAGGGGTATTGCTACTCCCCCTGGACAGGAAGCTAGTCCATCTAGTATGTTGCCAATACCCATTTAAACACCTGGTTGAAGAGAGACAAAGTGCAGTAAAGGTTCTTGTCCAAGGAACCAACGCAACAGGCAAGGTTTCAAGCCTGGATCCAGAGTTTCAGTTGTGAACCACTTGCCCACCTACGCCTCCATTTCCTTATTGCATTATCCCACTATTTAACCCTTAAGAGTAATCAGCGTGAAATTTCTCCTTATCATATCAATGCTTTAGAAAACAGACAGGTCATGAGAATTGAGTGCATGATCAGGGAAGATGTGTCTAATTGATAATTTAACAAATTCTCCCCACTACCTCTATTGAAAAAGTATAGGGGCAGTAAATGAGAATCCCAATTTTGATATTAGGGTTAAAAGGGTTAAGAAAGTGAGAGGATGTGGAGGAGGCATTTTTTCGGGAAAGGGCCCTGTTTAGTCTTTTAGCGGAGCGGGTGGGCTCTTAATATTAGGAAGCGTACTAGAGGATGGATTCTTCAATGTTTTGTGAAAATCATCTGGTTTAAAATGGCAATCAGAAGAGTGATTACAGTAGTCTGACAGGTACACTGTTAATTGTATTCTCCTTGTTCAACCTGTCTCTCAGTTATTTTAGATTATCATTAGAGTATAATATATTATACGTAGTTTAAATATTTTTACTTTTATATAGTATAGGTAGTTCCAATTATTTAGTGATAAATTGTGTCCCCAAATTAGTATAGGGTTTTTCCCAAGCTATACGGCTCTGACACGTACATTACTAAAGTTTTCTATTCTATTCTGCCAGTTTCAAACATTTTCATTAAGGCAACTGCAAGTACTCCATAGAGGTTCTGTCTTGTGCAAGCCACTGTCATTAAAGCCTGAAATGTTACTTTAAATTTACGTCGAACTTTCTCGGAAAATGAATGTTATTTGGTTCTTGAATTTATGTATTACTGGTATCTTGCTTCACAGTGAGTCGTTTCAGTGTTCATCTGAAATGGCTGAAGTGGACGGTGTCTGCAGTGTTGGTATGGCGTATGAATCTACTGCTGTAATCTGTAGGCCAGCAGAAAGTATGTACTGCTTTATAAGGATAAATAAAAGAATTTTCTGTCTAGCCGGAAAAAATAGCTGAGTTAGTGACATTTGTAAGGCCAGCCATTGTTTCCCTGGGACGTGGCGTCTTAGGAACAACTGCAAAAGTACTGAGGATCTAAATGGATGAAGCAAATTTCCCTCACGGCACAACCAATCAGAAGCACATGTTGTTTCCAAAGCAAAATAACCTCAAATAATTTGCATTATTATTGTTATTATTTTTTGTTGGAGTTGAATTGTTGTTAAGATAATGCATTTTTTTATAAGTGATAAAATTTCTTTTAGATTACGTGACTGGCTATCCATAAAGGATCATTAAACATGTCTGGGAAACTGCCCACCTACCCCTCCCCTAAGCCAACATTTTGCCCTAAGTGAGAAGTTAGTGTTATGTTGGCTTAGGGGAGGGGTAGGTGGGCAGTTTCCCAGAAACGTATTGTAGGGAGATCATGCCAAATTTGTTTATATGACAACTAATAACTTACTATTCCTTTAGATTCTCCAGCTGCCTGGAATTTTTTTAGTTCAAGTTCAAGGTCTAAATACAAATAAATAAATAATTATGACTTTCCTACTTTGCAGTGTTAGAAGTTCCTGTAGGAGTCCTTTCTGAAGAAAGTATTCATAGAGTTGATATAATTGAACCAAAAGAGAGTAGAGAATGGAAGAAAAAACGTAAGTTAAACATTTTACTCTTTTTCTGTATTATTACACTAAATAAGAGCAGAAAAAGTAGGTTTGTCAAATTTTGTGTTGCATTTTGCAGTTCGACTGCCTCATTAAAGAGATGCTTCTTATTCCTCAGCCTAACCCATCTCTCATTGGAAACTAACTCTGCTTGTGCTAAGGTGGTTCTTTTAAACTTGTCTTTATTGGTTTGCTTGAGACTCTAGCTTTCAATACATTTGCATTATTTTGTTCCGTTTTATTAGCACATTGTACATGCACCGTATTGATAATGGGGGGTTACGTTTATATATGACACTAAAACGTCGACTTTTTACTTAGTTTTTGTATGTTTTATCACTAAATCACTGTTGATCATTACATGTGAGAGAGATTCTTGTTACATGTAACTACTTAAATTTTATAGGTTTGGTCCTAATTAGTAACTTTTCTAATGCTCTACACTAGTGGCCATTATTTTATTAGAAATAAATATAACTCTATCTTTTTGCTGATCAAATCATATGAAATAAGTACATACAGTACATCTTGAAATAAGTACAATAATATTTATTGATCAATTCTATGCAACTTGTGCGCTGGAGTGATCAGATAATATTCTTTTGCTTCTTTGGTTACTGGCTTTAATAAACAATGAAAAAAACTTTCTCAACCCTTTCAGTAATTCATAAAGTTTTCTGCCACACTAGCTTGTTACCATCCTAAACAAAAATAAATTAAACCATCCCCCTCCAGTTCCTCTTTAAAAGGTACTGTATATTGCATCGCCAAAATTAATCCTTCTTAAGACATCCTCCTCCTCCCTATCCTACCCGCCCCCAATAAAAAGTCCTTCCGTCATTGCTTTAAATTCAGAGTATTCCTTCCTTCTTCGCCTGCACTGTAATTGAAATGATTTTTCCTCCGCAGATTCGAAGCAGCAAATAATACTGCAAAAGAAGAAAGAGTTGTACACAAAACTTGACGAGATCCTTGTTTTTGCTCTGCGAGAAGAGTTTGAAATGTGCGCGGGGCACTCCATTGACCGCATTGAAATGATCGAGTTTCTGACCAGTGTTGTGCATCGGCATTTAACCGATTGTCCAGAGCTCCAGAAGGTGTTGGATCTCCGCGATACAGTCCTGACGGGTCGCGTGAAAAAGGCTTTTCCTAGGGTGGAATTTAAACGGAAACAAATGCGACGAGAACATCACAGAAAAGTGTATCCTTGGAAATATAATTTTTTAGGGGTTTGCGTGTTTAATTTCAATTGGCAGGAATTATTATTTTTTTCTCCTTCTCGCACGCTTATTTCTCACATGACTTACAACAAGAGTGTAAGGGCCCGTCTACACGTAAACGGCGTTTTCGGACACAAACGAGGCGGGTTTCGAAAACGGTCCCCGAGTTGAGTACCCTGGGTACCAGAGGATTTTTCTCCCGTGTGAACGGAGAACTTCGTTTCGTCGGCCGCAGACCGACACGTGTTCGGACGTTTTCGCGCGGGTTACTTTTTAAGACTTGACCGAAACCGGAAACCGCGCATGCAAAGCCTCTGGCACCCAGGGTATGAGTGGAATTGTTTGAAAATTCCCGCTTATCGTATTCGTATGGACGGACGATGGTTATGTCATACACAATACAGCGTATGCCCTGTAAGTAGAGAACTTTAGATTCGAGGACGAGAACGACTACGAAGAGGGCATTTAATTTAAAGTTTTCTCGCCTATTCTCTAAAATAGACACTCCGGAAAGTTTCATTGTACTTTTTCTCCATCAAAGTTAGCACGCTTAGGGCCTGTTTAAGAGGAGAGAGGGTTTCCCTACAAGATTTGAAATAATACTTGAAGTTCTCTATGGAAAACACGTTAAGTTAACAAAAAAGCGGGAAAATATTATCGGCGTATGCCAAAAATATGGATATGGAAAATATTATCGTCGTATACCATCAACTGACGTGATACAACTCACTTTGACTCTGAAGATGACTACCGCACCGGTTGTCGAAACGTCAGTCACTGTCAACAGCAACAGTCCTATTCAGGACTACGTTCACGCGGACGATCAAACTCAACCTACTTTTGATACCTTATATCGTTCAGGTGTTTCTAATAATTCCATTCAAATTGTCAAGATTACTGGTCACGCATGACGGAGGAAAGTAGTCCCGGGTAGGCGAGTTATCCCTAGCAGAACGTTACAAGGCGGGTAGGGTAACCATAACACTCAG
>CALNXI010003653.1:15021-40657 GCA_942486025.1 Porites evermanni
CTTTTCCCAAGAGAGGGGAGTCTAGCAATTATTCGTTCGCCTTTAGACTGTGCATCAGAAACTACAAAATCAACTTCAGTTCTTCTTTCTTGACAACCTAATAGCTGGATTTATGTTAACATAAGACGAAAACTCAGCCGAACTCCTACAGACACTCCAGGTATGTACGAACTTAAAACTTGCGCACATATTACTGGCAGAATGTTCGAGGCGTATCGTCGGCATGTTCGTCCTGTTTTGAAAATACTGTAAGAGAGACAGTTTGGCAGGTCGCTCATATGAAGTTTAACGACAATAAGACCGAGGATAGTACCTTGAGGAATGCCGCGGCAAGTTTAATGTTCAATGCCTATGTTGAGATACAACCGTCCAGAAAACGTCCTCTTCTTACGAAGCTCCAAACAGGATTTGAACCAGTGATGACAGACGTTTCTAACAACATAAACTTTGTAACCTTGATAAAAGGATAGAATTGTCGAGTCGACAGAGTCGAGATTCTTCTTTAGATCTAGAAAAACTACTGAATTAAGGGTGCGTTTAATGGATCGTATTCCGGAATAAAAATACAAATACGTTTTGTGACATATTTTTTCTACCGTGATTTTTGGACCATTCAGAATATTTTAATTCGAGCAGATTTCTAGATATTGCAACCCCTTATGGAATAAATGCTAAAAAGGTGATTTCAAGAATTGATTCCCTTTATTCTTATTCCGGAATACAGTCAATTGACCAAGCCCTAAGTCACCTTTATCAAGATCAAAAGCCCAACTTTCATTGGGCGAACAGATAGCAACCCTGACAGCTTACTGGAAATGGAATAATTATAGATCTGGTCGTAAACTGTTCTTTCAATGACTTTGCTGCAAAAGGATTTATAGACATCGTGCATACGTCTGCTAAGTGACAACTGCTCGCTGGTTGCCTAAAGGATCGCCTTACCCGTAGCTTGCGGGATTTAGCGATCGACAGCTGTCTGCTCAGGTGCTTTCCAGGATTGCTTTTATGTCATTTTTTTAAGGTGCAAAACTGCGAGAAGAATGGGGATAAGTCAAATACTAGGCGATTTCCGAGTTGCCTTAAGCCTCTGTTTCAAAGCGAGGCCAAGTGCGAAGCCATTGACACGATCTCGTCTAAATGAAGCTCATTTTCAAAAGAAATGTTTTGCACTTTGCCTCGTAGTTTATAAACCTAGAGGTCATAACGCAACTTCTACATTACTTTCTAATTACCATTTCTCACTATCCAGCATTACCATCTTTCAACAGCACAAACAAGTCACAAAGCTACCCCCACCAAAAACTGGACACCACTGGCTGCTACAGCATCAAACCCTGTCCCACAGACACCATCATCACCCGTTAGTGAAGATACATTAGCCAGTTTCTGCCCCCACCCTAACACGTCGTACGAACGTTGTCATTCAACTCCTTTAGAAGTAGCTGAAAGCGTGTCGCCTAGTGAAAGCTCTCCAGAGTCTGTCTGTGGCTTTGATGGCGTACTGTCATGTCTTAGTGCTTGTAACAGCTATGACAATCAATCTACTGAGGGGAATGGATTATTGATAGACGGCGTTGCTATGCAGAGATGGTAAGTCCCGTTTGTTCAAGACCAAGTTGTTACCTCGTCCCAAATATTTCTTAAATGCTAAAATTATTTAATTTATTTGTTACTATTTTTTTCGTTATTATTTCCTGGTGATTTGGAACAGAACACGACGCTGTGAGAGCGTATTCCTGGGCGGACAACAGAGTCGTTCGTCAGCGATATAGTTTCACTTCGCTTTGCCTTACCTTACGTTAACTTACATCACATGTAGCCCAACCTTCGAAATATACGAATTTGTATTGGAAAAATTGTTTGTTTCTCTAACCTATGTACATGACAAGCCAGTGAAGGCTTAAATGAAAATGGATTACCTTACTTAAGTTGTCAATTTCTCCTTTCTTGTATGGTCCCGAACTGATTTATGCCGGATTTAAGGTTTTTATAAGAACCAATTTGTTCTCTCTAAGAATATAATGGAGAGGAAGGAAACCGCTTCTAATAAAACCAATTAATGAGCATAAAGCTGCCTGGGACCAGGCGCAAAAAATTCCGCGCCATTCCTACTTTGAACAACTGGCCCTCAGGAATGTTTCTATCCACGAAAATGGTGAAATCTCGCGCGCATCGAAGAGCCCATTGCAGGTACTTGTAAGGTGATGTTACGCGGGACGATTAGCAACGACGATTTTTAGCGAAGCACATCTTTGTAACAGTTGTGCGGGAGTTTCTCGTAACGTCTCTCCTGATTGGTCGCAGAAAACAATGACATGTCATTCTATCAATTGTTTCAGTATTGTTTGGGGTCAGGGTTAGGCACCATTGGTGACTTCTCTTCCGAGCAGCTTCTACATGACCCCTTTGCAATGTTGAAACAATATTGCAACCATTCAAAACAATATCGCAACAATGTTGCAACGCTGTGCTGTGCTAAAAGTTGTTGCTAATCGTCTCGCGTAACATCACCTGTACACTACCATAACATAACGTGCACTCATTTTTTATTTGCCTCAGGGTTGTATCGCACTATGTTCAGGATGACACGTCCTTTGTACCTGTTCAAGACGTAGTCAAAGCTTTCAAAGAGGAATACAATGTCGATCTTAGTTATAAGGAATGCCACCAGATGATACTATCTGCCTTTACCACGCCTAGAAACCGTTTAATTGCTAAGAAAACGGTTAGGGTCTCGACATTTGGGCAACAGTACGTCTACAGAGGAATTGCTCCTATTAATAAAGCTATCTGTCCTTCCGACGAAACAAAGGTATTGTGACGGGAAAATAATTTTTTGTTCAATTTGGATAAAATTAATATCTCAATAACCTGTGAGCAAAGGTTTCTCTCTTGCATAGCTTTATGCGTTAGACAAATTGTTCGCGTGGCTTGTCTTTCACGTAGTTGGTTCGTTACTCTGTATGCTCGCAGGGTAAAATATCCATTTTTTTTGCTTTTGATTTCAGCTTTAATTGGTTTAAAATTCGAGGGACAGTGGTGAGGCTTATATACAATCAATGCTAATTATCAAAGAATAGATACGAATTTATTGTACTCAGGGGTTAAGTTCGTGCCGGTGCAAAAGGTATCCGGTAAAGTATGAACTGGAACAAGTCGACATCGTGCCGGAGCTGTTGGCCGAGAGGGCCTGGTGCACTAAATGTGAATATTTACTTCCGACTCAGTGGATTCCGGTCTCTCCACGTTTGTCACTTCCGCTACGGTCTGAATACCTGTTCAAACTATCCGAAATTTGGCACTCCACTCTCTAGCTGGGCGCGGCGCAGCGCAGCTTTGCTCCGTTTCCTATTTGTGAACAAAAGCCCTATCTTGTATGGTTTTCAGACCGTGTGCCGTCGTAAGAGTTATCCGGTTGTGTGAACATCGCCTATAAGCCCACAGTTAGGTTTCTATCTTAAGCAATTATTGGAAGAATGTTCGAGTAGAACAGGGTGCGGATCCATGAATTATGAGCTACCTGTGCAGAAATCGTGGGATCGGGAGCTGTGTAACACTGGATACTAACTTCAATTAATGACTCGTTTTAGGATCCTGAAGAATCTAAGAGTGATCAACTCAGTTGCCAGGCAGAGAACCCTGCAGGAGAAAACGCGCACGCCTGGAGACAAAAGATCCGGGATATCACAGATGAACGCGATCAGGCGCTTATGGAGCGCAACCAGGCCCTCGCGGCCTTGATGGAATTGGAAACGAAACACGATGAAGCTAAGCAGACTATAGAGAAGTTAAGGAAGGAAATTTTGTGCAAAAGCGCTGCTGAAAAGCCTTCAGAAGCTTTGAACGAAACAAGAATGAAAGAAGGTTTTTGTCTGAGGAGTCCTGCGCAAAGGTTTAGTGTCACGCAGTGCGACGGAAATTGTGACAACTTTTCTAGTGTTGTTGGAAAAGATTCAGACACTGATCTAAACAACAAACACTGTGATTGGTTACTCTTGAGGGAAGTTGTCACGCAAGCAAAGGAAGAGCGTGACTGTTTACTTAAAAGGCTGGAGATTGTCAAGAGTGAAAGGAACTCTTATTTAGATCGATTGCATTCTTTGGAGAAGGAAAACCAACAACTAAAAGATGATGTAGGGGTTAGAAACTCGGAGTTGCCTCAAAATCGCCTCTTGGATGACATTTCACGGCATTTTCAAACAAGATGCCAAGGCGAAAACAACGCGAAAGGAGCACTGAGTTCCGCGCTTTCTCATCTGAAATCTAAAAGGTAAGAGGAAACGAAAACGCCCTTTTACAGTTGTGTTCTCAGTGCCCTGGCCTTTGAATAGAAGCGAGGATGGAGGTGGCCTGGTTTTGTTACAAATCTTCCTAATTTTCACCTGGTCACGGGCATTAAATTTACTGGAACGGTACCGTGGTACTATTTCCGAGCCTGATTTACCTGTGGTTTCAAACCGAGTGCAGTTAGGTACGTGTCCGTTAATAGGTAGCTTAAGCAGAAACGACGGAGACGGCTGCGAGAACGTCACTGAAAAAAGTGAATTCGCGCTGCCTCGAACTTTATCTTGTTTAATTCGTCAAATGTTGGCAAATGTTGAATTCTAAAGGACTGTATCAAAGTTCAAGGAAAGGAAAAGAGAGTTGTTGTCTTGTTTTCCGGTCCTCGACAAGACGTGAAATTTGTTACTTTCACGTCGTAGTCGTGCAACGACGGTTAAGAAATGTACAAAAAAGCGTGCAAAGTTGTTGTTATGTCAATCTAAACCTGTTGGTTTTTGCCTTTCTCGTTGTCGTCGCCGTCGTCGTTGCTCAAGCACCCTAATTATGGGCCAAGCAACAAGGCACCCTCAAAGTCCCGAAAGAACTCACTGATCTTTACAAAATCCTCAAGTTAGCTGTTGATCGGGCCAATAATGAACGAGATACCCCCATTGAGAACGTCCAAAATTTCCAGAGAAAAATATGGACGTCCAGACTACCTTTCCGGTAATCCATATTCAAAGAGGAATACAATGTCGATCTTAGTTATAAGGAATGCCACCAGATGATACTATCTGCCTTTACCACGCCTAGAAACCGTTTAATTGCTAAGAAAACGGTTAGGGTCTCGACATTTGGGCAACAGTACGTCTACAGAGGAATTGCTCCTATTAATAAAGCTATCTGTCCTTCCGACGAAACAAAGGTATTGTGACGGGAAAATAATTTTTTGTTCAATTTGGATAAAATTAATATCTCAATAACCTGTGAGCAAAGGTTTCTCTCTTGCATAGCTTTATGCGTTAGACAAATTGTTCGCGTGGCTTGTCTTTCACGTAGTTGGTTCGTTACTCTGTATGCTCGCAGGGTAAAATATCCATTTTTTTTGCTTTTGATTTCAGCTTTAATTGGTTTAAAATTCGAGGGACAGTGGTGAGGCTTATATACAATCAATGCTAATTATCAAAGAATAGATACGAATTTATTGTACTCAGGGGTTAAGTTCGTGCCGGTGCAAAAGGTATCCGGTAAAGTATGAACTGGAACAAGTCGACATCGTGCCGGAGCTGTTGGCCGAGAGGGCCTGGTGCACTAAATGTGAATATTTACTTCCGACTCAGTGGATTCCGGTCTCTCCACGTTTGTCACTTCCGCTACGGTCTGAATACCTGTTCAAACTATCCGAAATTTGGCACTCCACTCTCTAGCTGGGCGCGGCGCAGCGCAGCTTTGCTCCGTTTCCTATTTGTGAACAAAAGCCCTATCTTGTATGGTTTTCAGACCGTGTGCCGTCGTAAGAGTTATCCGGTTGTGTGAACATCGCCTATAAGCCCACAGTTAGGTTTCTATCTTAAGCAATTATTGGAAGAATGTTCGAGTAGAACAGGGTGCGGATCCATGAATTATGAGCTACCTGTGCAGAAATCGTGGGATCGGGAGCTGTGTAACACTGGATACTAACTTCAATTAATGACTCGTTTTAGGATCCTGAAGAATCTAAGAGTGATCAACTCAGTTGCCAGGCAGAGAACCCTGCAGGAGAAAACGCGCACGCCTGGAGACAAAAGATCCGGGATATCACAGATGAACGCGATCAGGCGCTTATGGAGCGCAACCAGGCCCTCGCGGCCTTGATGGAATTGGAAACGAAACACGATGAAGCTAAGCAGACTATAGAGAAGTTAAGGAAGGAAATTTTGTGCAAAAGCGCTGCTGAAAAGCCTTCAGAAGCTTTGAACGAAACAAGAATGAAAGAAGGTTTTTGTCTGAGGAGTCCTGCGCAAAGGTTTAGTGTCACGCAGTGCGACGGAAATTGTGACAACTTTTCTAGTGTTGTTGGAAAAGATTCAGACACTGATCTAAACAACAAACACTGTGATTGGTTACTCTTGAGGGAAGTTGTCACGCAAGCAAAGGAAGAGCGTGACTGTTTACTTAAAAGGCTGGAGATTGTCAAGAGTGAAAGGAACTCTTATTTAGATCGATTGCATTCTTTGGAGAAGGAAAACCAACAACTAAAAGATGATGTAGGGGTTAGAAACTCGGAGTTGCCTCAAAATCGCCTCTTGGATGACATTTCACGGCATTTTCAAACAAGATGCCAAGGCGAAAACAACGCGAAAGGAGCACTGAGTTCCGCGCTTTCTCATCTGAAATCTAAAAGGTAAGAGGAAACGAAAACGCCCTTTTACAGTTGTGTTCTCAGTGCCCTGGCCTTTGAATAGAAGCGAGGATGGAGGTGGCCTGGTTTTGTTACAAATCTTCCTAATTTTCACCTGGTCACGGGCATTAAATTTACTGGAACGGTACCGTGGTACTATTTCCGAGCCTGATTTACCTGTGGTTTCAAACCGAGTGCAGTTAGGTACGTGTCCGTTAATAGGTAGCTTAAGCAGAAACGACGGAGACGGCTGCGAGAACGTCACTGAAAAAAGTGAATTCGCGCTGCCTCGAACTTTATCTTGTTTAATTCGTCAAATGTTGGCAAATGTTGAATTCTAAAGGACTGTATCAAAGTTCAAGGAAAGGAAAAGAGAGTTGTTGTCTTGTTTTCCGGTCCTCGACAAGACGTGAAATTTGTTACTTTCACGTCGTAGTCGTGCAACGACGGTTAAGAAATGTACAAAAAAGCGTGCAAAGTTGTTGTTATGTCAATCTAAACCTGTTGGTTTTTGCCTTTCTCGTTGTCGTCGCCGTCGTCGTTGCTCAAGCACCCTAATTATGGGCCAAGCAACAAGGCACCCTCAAAGTCCCGAAAGAACTCACTGATCTTTACAAAATCCTCAAGTTAGCTGTTGATCGGGCCAATAATGAACGAGATACCCCCATTGAGAACGTCCAAAATTTCCAGAGAAAAATATGGACGTCCAGACTACCTTTCCGGTAATCCATTGTAAATTTTCAGGTTTTCTAGTGCATGTCTTTTCTTCAATATTTGCCATACACCAAATTGAGGATTTTGTAATGCGAGGTGTACTCTTTCTGGTTATGTAGATCTTGTGTTGATAATCCCATAATAATAAACGGTTTTGTACCCAGTCCTGGTGTGAAAACGGACAATGTTATTATTGGAATAAGGCCCGGTTCAGACGCCGCTCCACTCATGTGCCGAACCTAACGGATGAATTAAGTGCCGGAAAAGCGCGGCGTCTGAGTCAATTTAGTACGGCAGTTTTAGTTTGGTACGCCAAAAGCGTTAAGTACGACAGAGTCTGTCCAACGTTTTTCGAACTTAACTTTGGCTCGACACACGGTGCGCCATCTGAATCAGATGTCACGCCCATATCACTCCAAACTCGAACTTATTCAATTAGGTTCGGCCCATGAAAAGCATGGCGTCTGAACCAGGCCTCGAACGATTTGCCCTTAAAAAGCAAGGAAGTTTGTATTGTAACAAGGTCACCCCCAGCCTCGCTTCGGTTCAAAGCCCAGGCCACTGAACAGACAGCTGTAAAACGGCCTTTTTCATCGGTTGTTAAGGTTGCATTCATTTGAGACATAAGAAGGTTGGGCTGATGGTCCTGTCTTCCTAGAAGAGAGACGTTTGGCTTGGGCAAGGAAAGCTCAGGCTATTTGCTATGTCAAACGATAGGTTAGGAAAAGTAACTGCAAAATACCTTGCACCTCGTAACCAATCATCATTATCATTATCATTATTGACGTTTTACCGTTATAATTAACAATTAGTCGCCCGAGGCGACGTGAATATCGGCGACTAGTCATCGAGACGAAGTCGAGGATACTATTCGCCGATGTTCACATCGCCTGAGGCGACTAATTGTTTTAGTATAATTACATTGATGATTATTCGAGAAAATAAAATTATTGATCAATTTCCGACTCCGAAACATCAACAAATCTGGCTGCCATTTTGAAAACTGCGAGCCTTCAATGTTATAACCACCGCCCGGTGATTATAGCGGGATGAAGAGAAGCTCCTAGCCAATCATAGCGCTCTATTTTCAATAATCATCATTGTAATTATACTAACTATTCTTATTCGCATGGTTATTTTAATTTTTTTTTCATTATTTTTATCCATTATTTTCTTCTCTTTTTATCTGCACTGTACAATAATTACATGCCAACTATGTATTTTCTTCGTAAATAACAGGAAACAGATTTCACCGTCAAGACTAACAAAGTCTCCAAAATATGAAAATTCAAACCTTAACGAAGTACACAAGAAGCCAAACAGCTTAGAGCATCAGACAGCTAGTCAAGACGTCTGCGCTCATTCTCCAATCCCAACGCACAGCGAAGTTTCGTCTCCAGGCAACTTGACTGCTTTTAATGGTGAAAGGTTCATCGACAAAGAAGGTTTATGTAATATTGTTTCTAGCAAGATAAGCAATAACTCTGTTAGTAATAACTCAACAGTTGTGTCGCACGGCGAGGAACAAGAAAGTAATGATGACTTCCTTGTTTTCACATCTGGTAGCGAAATGATCGGTTTTACGCGACATCCGCTCGAGGACTGAAAGAAAGCGGGATATTGTTTGAGGGGACGAAATGACACGCTCTAGGAATTCTAGCGTATTTGATCCTGCGCAATAATATAGTTGTTTTTTATATTATTTTATTTTATGTCATTTTTACTGTTTGACTGTTTTTATTTTGCTTTGTATTTTGGTTGATGTTATTTTGCTTTGTCTCTTTTTTTAGTAACCAAACAACTAAAATTATTGAGAGATGAAAAAAAATTGCCCGAAACGAAAACCAGGTAGAACGACAGAAATGTAGCAAAAAGAATTGCAATGATCGCTCAACAGTTTCTATAACCACTGAAAACAACACAAAACTATTAACTATTAATTTCTTTATTTATTTACGTATTTATTCATTTATGATAAATATTTATTTCAAAGCAAACTGTTCGGCAAATATCTTTATTTTTTTGTCGATTTTCTCACTGTCTTTATTATAAATTTTCTTTGCTTTCTGGTCCTTCATAGTAAAGTTCTTTCAATCCCCAATATTATGTGCAACTTTCCGTGCAACTTTCCGTGTTTCAGTTTTTCACGGAAACCTCCTTGTTAAATGCAGCCTTTTCCTTGAGGAGTCATGTTAAAAAAAAAAAAAAAACACATTACATGATTACACTGAGACCTGATTGGCAAGGGTTTAAACTAATATGATTTTGAGTTTTCTGAAAGACTTGGGAATTTCTTGTTTGTTTCTTTGTTTGCTTTGTTGTTGTTGAAGTTTTTGTGATCTAAGCACTATAATTTTCTGTTGAAAACCAAATATCTTACCATTTGTTTCTTTAATTTCTTTCTTTTTTCATTTTATTTCCTTTTCCTCTCTTTCTTTTTTTTTATTGAAATCAACAACACTATCATTCACATGGCACCCATTTTCTTAAACTGCAACCTTTCGGTGTTTTTTTTTTCCTTCTTTCCTCCCTTTCTTATTTCTTTCTTTGCTCCTTTGTTCCCTTCTTAAATGTTTCTATTTGTTTCTTTCTTTCTTTCTCTCCATATTTGTTGTCGTTTTTTGTTTGTTTGTTTGTTTGTTTTTGTTTTCATCTAGGAAGGCGATGCATTTATGACTTAGTTTGAGCACAGGACACTGCTCTAGACGAGGATGGTGTACCTGTCAATCATCGCTTGCGTTAGTTTTATCGCGTCCCCTCGCCGAAACAACTTAAGATTTTGGTTACGAACACTTCAGTTGTTGAAGTTTACATCGACAACGAAAACATTTATTTTTAAATAACGAAAATAAATGTTTCGTTGTAATCCTTTCGCAGCACGATGTACAAGTATTCTCTAGTTAATGCGCTGACTCCTACGATAGGTTGCACAACTAGTTGTTTAAATTTGTTTTAATGTTTCATTTTCTTAAAAGTCTTTGCGTACAAAGTATAAGTTAAGAAGTTATTGCTTAAATTTCGAAGGTATTCTTAACTTCGTTTTGCGATGTTTACATTGAAATATAGAAAATGATAATTTAATATGTTTCAATTGGTTTATACTAAGTAGTTGTACTGTAATTGTGAAATTTGAATCACGGAACAACGTACATCTAGCCTGCGAGTGGGCTCTTTTTTTCGAGTTCGGGGAAACTTTTTGGCGGTGGAGCAATAGTTTGTGGGCTTAACCCCTTGAAAGCCGGTGTATTTTAAAGGCTCTAAAACAAATCCTTACCCCCATCTTATAAATCAATACCTTTAATCCCACGAAAGGCTATCATTGTCCAAAAGGAGTAAAATAGTGTTGTAAACCGTGCGGCAGCTTGGATTTTAGACTTAAGGTGACTCGATTGGGTTTTTAAGGGCTACAATACCTCCCAAGTTTGAGCATTAACTACTATCCAGGTTCAGGAAGAGAAATTTTTTTTTCGTTGTTTGCGCAGCTTACGCCCTCAAGAAAACGTGAAATTAGCCATTTTTACGTCGTAGTCGTGCAAAAACGGCAAAGATATGGACAAAGAAGTGTGATGCACGTACGCGTGCAAAGTTGTTGTTTGTCTTTAAGTTAATAAACCTATTGCTCATGTCGCAACCGCAAACGCACCATTTTGATTGAAACTCTCCAACCGGATACATCAGGCTCGCGTTAAGATAGCAGTTATAAGTGTAACCGAATGCGCGACAGCCTTAACCTGTTTTTAAACAGGTTTTACCTGTTCAAAGTTTATTTATTCGCTTACAGTGGTTTTTCCGGCTCGACAGAAGAGGCTCCGGCTCGCAGGCTCGCACATTAGCCACCCCCAGTGACTTCGAAGTTGTATAGTTTACAGAAGCAAGTACCTTGAGGAATACTACCACTAGACCAATAGAGTGTTTTCACATGACGTCACGGCGGCCATATTGGTGCCCCAAAACAATGAAACGGCGGCCATGTTGGTGTCCCAAAACAGTCCTATGGGAGTTGAACTCTTTTCTTATGCAAACGCTTTCTTTTGTTCCAATAAATTTGCATAGATGCTAGCCACGTAATTGAAAACGCTCCATAAAAAAGGCGGCTTTTTGTGTACGTAATGTCAACCATGGCAACACTAACATGCTCATTCATACACTTAATTGGAAAGGTCAATCCTCAGGTACCCCTAAAATTAAGCAAAGCTTGCATTTGAAAGAAATTTTAAGACCCTTGCTTTTTCTAAATAACGAAACAATTCATACAAAATACATTCATGTGTACCGGGCGGGGAGGCGGGGGGGAGGAAGGGAGAGACGAGGTATGGGACCGAGAGACGATGTTCTCATAACTTGCAAAGCGGTCACTCTGCGTGGTGGTCAGCGGACAATTGCAGTGTTTTTCCCACAGTAAACATTTTTGACAGTAGCGAGAAGCGAACCGGCAGACGAAATTGTTAAAAAACTGAAAAAATAGTATTATGCATCTTTGTTTTTCTTGCATATCATATTTGTCTTTTGGTACTGAAATTTAGGGGGAAACTAAACCGCAACCGTGTTAGATCTTAACCAACAACAACACGCTCGATCGATTCGTAGGTTACATCGTTTTTGCCGGGCGAGGACATCAGGTCGAAGATTTCTCCGGTCTGAGCCTCTACAAAATTGCCAAACGAGGCTTCAGTACGTCAGATATGGCAATATGGCGGCCTTTTAATTCCACTTTCATTGGAGCTCCCGTGTTGAAGAAACGATTGTTTTTTTTTATTTTTGCTGAATTTTGGACAAAATTTGCAGAATGAAAAATCAGTCTAGGACATCTTTCAAGTAGGACAAGAAACAACAATTACGTCCGAACGACGCACTTAACAGACGACTTTAACGTCTCAGACGTTAAACTCGTCTGGTATAAAGACGGGACGTCGTAAACTAGGAAGTTTGCTAGGTTAAAGTTCATTTTTGGCGCCGCTTTAACTCGTGTCCAGTGTCTTCCGAGAGTAGAGCCTAGTCCTTTTTTCAGAAAAATCTACTTTTTTAAATAAGGTCGTCTACTTTTGTGCGTCCCGTTTTTACACTAAACGCCTTTAACGTCTCAGACGTTAAATGCGTCTAGACTATTTTAACGTCTTTAGCATAAAAACGGCCAATTTCCGCCGCACCCTTACCAAATTGGCTGATTAAAAATATTGTCCCATGCAGCTGTTGTTTGAGAAAGGTGCTATGCGGAAATTTTTTAAGTTATAATTCAGCTATTAATTTTCTTCGAACGAGTGTTATGGGTGTACGTCATGACCTGTTAATGTCACTTGATATTATGCTCCTATTTTCGCTGAAATCTTTCTGTTTTTCAAGAATTATATGTAGCGCTGCACGTTTTGAAAAACGCAGAGATGCACATAAATATTGATTTAACGCAAAAAGCCATGAAACAGATCAAGAAACGAAAAACAAAACAATAGAAATTACAGAGTTTACATGCGATTTCAATTATGTTTCTAATAATGACTTGTTGCTAACAGGTTCCCAACTAGTGTATTAAAAGGCTAAAGTACCTTTGGCTTTATAGCTATAGGAAATGATAGAAAAAAGTTGAGCTGACACTTAGAAGAGCCGGACAGGCGTTTAGAGTGTGTACTGTATCACGAAAATTGGCGGTTAAAAAACTAACTACCATTAGTTCATGGTCTCCCGTGCCCGCCCGACCTTGGTGAATTTATTTCATATCAGTCTTGCTTTTGTCAAAAATGGAAAAAATCAAAAGATTTCTGCGAAACTTTTTGGTATCTTTTTTCTTGTGTATTTTAAAAACTCTGAGTCAGTACAGCAAGCCGTTTCTGCGCGAGTTCTTTGAGAAAGTCCATCAAGTGCGGCTTTAGACGAACCTGAACGGAAACGATTGCCACGCGCTTGCTATATTCTCAGCCCACACTAACATGTTTCGTCGGTAAAAGACAGAGCTTCTTTTTCGTTGCCTTTAGGATTCAAGTCCACACTTAGGTAAATGATTACGGTTGTTTGTTTTGAGAGAAACTACCATGCTAATTCATTGATGGAATAAAATAATAAAATTTAGCCGTTGATACCCCAAAACTTCGTAAGAGCGATTCGATTTGCTCTGGCAAACGGCTTGCGTTTTAAAAGGCTTTTAAATCTAGGCTTTACGGAATCAAAACGGAGGTTATCGAAAACGCATCACTTTTCTCAGGGCCTAATTTTTGACGTGTTTTTAACGATTATTTTGTTTCTCGAGGCTATGAACTGAATAATGTTACGGAGGCTTCAGGGTGATCGGTGGGAAATGGGGCTCAGTTTCAGTCAATCTCTCCTTAGCTTCTCCTTCTTCTTTCTCTTATAACTTTCCCTTTTCGCCCAATGAAATGCGGTTTGACTTGTCTTTTCCTACCTATTGTAAAATACGGCTAAGTGATTCCTCACTTAGCTTTCGGATGTAGATGCTTTGTAAAATGAATTAAAAACCACACGCTTAAAAATTAAGTAAAACACACTCTTTTATTCACTCATTGTACTAGACTTGTGCAGCTTATAAGTATATCGAAGTCTTCTCTTTGGTTATGTGACCGAAAACAGAGAAAAAAACAATACATTGAAAAGTATCACTTAGATAAAGTACATTGTAACAATGATGAATCTATTCATAACAACAGTAGCGTGGATCAATAGAAACAATATAATCATGTTTCAAATGCTCCGCTGACATCACAGGTGAAAAAGAAAATAACGATGAAAATGCAAGTCGTATTAAACTCTGAAACCTAATATCATCACACTTAATAATTAAAAGTTAGAATATGTTACAAAAAACAGCTCCAACATTTTTAAAATTTAATGATTGCTTCTAATCTACTGTTTTTAGTTTGGAATAGAAAGAAATATTTTGTGTTCGTCGTTTATTTTTATATCAGGAGAGATGCATGGGTAAAGTATTTCATACAGTTATGGCAACCTCTTTAAGGTAAATATCACACGTTGAACTCGTATTGAGGACACTGGGTAAATAAACATTTTTTAGGCTTATATCTGCCTGAACAATCAAATGAATAATAAAACAGCGATTGTGACCTAAATTTGAAAATATATATGGGTCACGGGTCAACAGATGATTAATTTGAAGTAAATGATAAATGAGCAAATTCTAAAATTCGTTTAAAGTCAGGTTTGGCTTTTTCTTTTCTTTCTTGTTTTAATTGGTAGTAATTGAGAAAAAAGGGCAACATAATTTCAGAAACAGGTTATGTTCGAGTAAGTGCAGTCCTGGGGACAATGACTGTTCGTCTGAGACTACTGAGTCATTGCCAGATCACAATAATAATTGATAATGATTTTGTCAAATGTTTCCTTAATTTCATCCAAAAAAGCCAGGATTTTTAGATCAAAAAGTTAAGAATATCAAAAGGTTATAATTATAGTCACACTTTATGAAATACAAATTCCTTGTCCTACAGCTAAAGATCTTCTTCCTGCCTTAATGGTTATAATACTCTTCGCCACATTTGATCAAAAAAGTAGCTAAAATAATCGTAAAGTCAGTGTACATAATTTTGCTAACTTCCGTTAGACGAGATTCGAATCATCACTTGGCCAAAAAGGATCCACACATTGTGCTCGTATTAAGAGCACTGAGCGAATGCATAATCTCTTAATATGTGAATATGAAACAAAGGTTTTGACTTAAAACGTTATCTGAGGTGGAGAACGTATTTAAAACCTGCTATAAGCAAAGCAATCTCATCCCTATAGGGTTTCTCCCTTATAATTCTTAAGACTTATCTTGCTCTCAGTAATTTATTAGCCTGCGAGCAAGCTCTCCTGTTTGGGCAAGCGAAGTGTGCCTCGCGAGAATGCGCGAGCGAGGGGCCGCGCGTTCTCGCGAGACTCGTTTCACTCACCCAAATAGGAGAGCTTGCTCGCAGGCTATCAGTAATTACGATAAAAGGCCAACTTGGCAACTTGGCAATTTCGCAAAACAGGTTCGGTCGTTCGGGTAATTAGTCACGATTGTCAGATCGAGTAAGTAAATACTTTTACATCAGTTAATCTTGCAAGACTCTGATATTTGTTGACCTGAGCTGACCTGATATGTGGTGGTTTTAAACGAGAATTCTACCGAAAGGCTAAAAATTATGATCAGTCTTGTTCATTCCTTTCCCGGTCCCTTTCCCTCAGAATAAAATAGTACAACAGAGTCACTTTCATAAGGCCGCCAACTAAACTGAACACGCAGACAGAGACTGTGACGGGCACAGAGTACCACGCGTGGGGCTCTTCCTTAGAGTAAAACACACAGATCATTATAACATTTTCGATCACATTTTAAAAAAAAAGAGGGAGTGCCCTAATTAATAAAAAAGAATTATTTTTTTTGGCGAAAATTTGCGGTTCCGGGGAATACCCTATCAAGGTGATGCGAAAAGATGCGCGGAGGAGATAGAATATGGCCCTGGATAATTTGCTGTCGGGTTCCTGCCAGTGATTTAGTCCTGTTAGTATGATCATGATGTCTGCCCCCCAGACTATGTAAAAAGCCACTAAGACGATAAAGTTAAATACAAACACAGCAATAGCCCACCACTTGAAGCCAACAGTGAAGAAAGTGATGGCCAGTAATCGGCTGCTGACGTGAAATAGCCACGATAAGTAGAAGACAACTGTTGTTATGAACTTGCTGCATTTTGAATCAGTTTTCCTCGCGCCTTCTAAAACAATCATCTTTCGCACACTATCATCGGTAAATGTCCAAGTTATACTAAAGAGAGAAGCACACAAGGAAATTATTTGGGTAGTTGAAACTTGTTCCTGTAGGACAACTATAGCATGTAGTTGGATGATGAACTGAGGAACTGATTCATAGAATGCCTCCAGTCTTCCAAACCAATACGCGTCAATTATTAGCTGCCGAATTTTTTCCCTGTAGTCGTCTTCTAACGTTTCATTTTGCCACAACGTCTTAAAGTTGCTGGAGCACAGAATAAATGCTTTAAAGCGCATATAAGCAAGCGACAGTGGATTCCACCTAAAAAGTACACACGGAATTAAGCCCATCGACCGTTTACTTTCACTCTGTGATAATATCCTCTGCAAATAGCACGGTGTAACTGACAAAATGAAACTCGGTAAAACGACGAACGCAAGCCCCACGCCAAACCAAATCTTGTGATCCTTGAGGTAGAATTCGCGCAGAGTTAGTATGTCCGTGACTGGGTCAACAACAGCTAAAACGGAGACGAAAAGCAGAACAAAGGTGTCATACCATTTCACTTCGAGTTTAGAAATCATTAAGCGATAAACTTCAGCATCATTCCAGGGGAGTTCCATCTTGATAAGCCAGTTTTTTTAACGAGGGAAAATTATGATGGTGTTCTTTACGAAGAGCCTGAGGTTGATCGACTTCCTATGAGCCTCGGCGATGTAACTATTAATGCCAGTTATAAAGCAAAACAGTGGCATGAATTTTCAAATCTTGTTTGACGACTTTTCAAAGTCGTCAAACAAGATTTGAAGTGCTTATATCCGGCTTATAATATAGGCAAATTTTGAAAGAAAGAAAGTGGCAGTTACAACTTATCCTTTTTTTGTAATTATAGTTATCAGTATAGCAGAAACTGAGGTCCATTAAACCGTCGTTTGTTTTGTTTTGTTTTTTTTTCACCCCTTCCCAAAAAGAGTCCAAAAAAGCAATCATGTATCAGAAACTTGACAGACATCTGCAATGCGCAATTAACTTCACAAAGTTTCTCAGAAACTATCAAACAATCGTAGCTTTATCTGGATGGACTTCGTGTTGAATGACTATGAGCAACTGAAATATATTTCAGAAGCGTTTGTCATGAGTAGTTAAGAAAGTTCCTATAACCTATGACTGTTTTAAGTGGATTCCAAAAAGAATAGCCCGTGTACAGCTGCCCGCTGCAAAAGAACTCAGACTTGCGCGAGTCTAATTAACAGTGCGTCTTCACATAAATTATATTGCCTAGATAATGATTAAACACAAATAAATCAAAATCTGAAAAAAAAATTAAATGAGGCTGATAACTTGCCGTGTTGTAAATTGCTCAGAATGTAAAACAAGTGTCTTTTTGTGAGCTCTTTATTCCTTATAAGAAAAACGGATTATTCGCCAACTGAGAGAGATTTAAGCAAGATCACAATTTTCTTACTCAAATTGCCTGAAGGAAGTCGAATTACACTAGATCATTTGACTTAATCACCGGAGTCAATCACCCGAACTAAGTGCGAGAGGGCCGGCGAGTAATATTCATGTGCTCTGTAGGACGAATCTTTTAAAAAACGAACGTCCCTGATATATCTTTAAGAAGACATAACTGAAATCAACATTCTGGGATCGTTTTGAAGAAGATAGAAGAAACACAAATTTTCCTCATACCTTGAAACTAAGGAAGTTATAACTGTCTCTAACTTTAGTAAACACTTCTAGGAAAATGTCACCAACCTCAAGAAGTACTTGGATAACGATTCCAGAATGTCACAGCTTTTTTTATGTCTACATTTTGGACAAGATTTGAAAGGAAAATCACTCTAGGACCGTTTTCAAGAAGGCCAAGAAGCAACGACTTTTGATTAATTTGGTCATTACAATTTTCCTCACTGTTGCCTTGAAACTAAGGAAGTTGTAACTGTTTCTCATTTCAGTAAACACTTCTAACTAAAGATAATAACATAAACGAATCATGCAGCTCCTCAAGTAAAACCACGATTTCAGAGCACCAGTGTATATGTATAAATTGGTCTAAAAATCTTTTAAAATACGCAAGTTAATTTAAGCAAGCTATTTCGAAAATGTTTAACATACAGATTTGTTAAATCGGTCGTCATGCATTAAAACAAAGAATTTCCGCCGCACCCTTACCAAATTGGCCCATTAAAAAATTGTTTCATGTGGCTGTTGCTTTAGAAAGGTGCTTCGCGGAAATTTTCTGTTAATAGTTCAGCTATTAATTTCCTTCGAACGTATAGGGGTGTATTCGTGGCCTTTTAATATTGATCGAGTTTATCACTTGATGTACTCCAGACCTATTTTTCCTCAAATCCTTCAGTGTTTGAACTGAAGAATTATGCGTAGATCAGAGTTGCACGTTTTGAAAAACGCAGAGATACACATAAATATTGATTGAACGCAAAACGCCATGAAAGAGATCAAGAAACGAAAAACAATTAAGCATTTAAACTGCTTTATAGGCAACAAAGTGTAACAGTTGCATGTAACAGTTGCGAATTCGATATGTTTCTATCAGCGAAATTCACTAATAATGACTAGTATTGCTAACAGTTTCTATAAACTAGTACATTAAAAGGTTAAGTACCTTGGACTATATAGGTAAGAATTGGTAGAAAAAAAATGAGCTGACACTTAAAAGTGTTTAGACCGTGTATTATATCAGGAAAATTTCGCGGTTAAAAAACATTCTTAGTTCATGCCAGTGGTCTCCTGCCTGCTGGACCCTGATGGTCTTGCTTTGGTTAAAAAAAAAGGAGAAAAGATAAAAAGATTTCTGAGAAACTTATTGGTATCGTTTTCTTTTGTATTTTAAATCTCTGAGTCAGCACAGAAAGCCGTTTCTGCGCGATTTCGTTGCGGAGAGCCCATCAAAGTGTGCCAAGACGAACCCGAACGGAACGATTGTCACGCTTGCTTTTCTCAGCCCACACTAACATGTTTCGTTGGTAAAAGAGTTTCTTTTTTGTTGACTTTAAAATACAAGTCCACAGTTTATTAATTGATGACGGTTGAAGAAATTACCAAATGCTACTTCATAATAGGAGTAAAGTAATAGAATTTAGTCTTATCAACAGACGCGAGTTGATTAAGTCAAGTTGATACTAGGCCCCACCTTTAGTACAGGGGCGAATTGATTCGCTCTGAGGAATGGCCGGCATTTGAAATGCGGCTTTTAAACCTTGGCTTAACGGGATCACAACGAAGGTTTTCGAAAACGCATCACTTTTCTTGACTTGTTTTAACTATTATTTTCTCTGAGGCTATAATTAGCTCTAGTAAAATAATGTGACGGACGCTTCAAGGTGATCGGTGTAACTTTCCCTTTTCGCCCATTAAAAGGCGGTAATTGACTTGTATTTTCCTCTTATTTTATAATATGGCTAATAAGCCGGCAGCGATTCCTCACTCAGCTTTCGGATGCGAATACATTGTGAAATGACCTTTTAAAAAAGCCACATGCTTAGAATTTGAAACACACTCTTTTATTCTCTCACTGAACTAGACTTGAGTAGCCTATAAGTAATGACTACACATCAAAGTCTTCTCTTTGGTTATGTGACCGAAAACAGGGAAAAGGAATACATAGGAAAGTATCATTTAAATAATGTACATTGTAACAATAATATTATGTGAAGTGGGCCTTTATTTCTGTGAATACCCACTTAACGACCCGCCCCCATTTTTCTCTGGTTTGTCACTAGTATACCATGATCTTCCTGAAAGCAGCTACATGGTGCAAGGATCCTCCTACCTCTCAGCCAGCAAGATCCTTGTACTAGGAAGATCATAGCGTTAGGGACAAGTACAAGCCTGAATACAGAAAACATGTGGCAAGTAGTATAACCTCCGCCTGCTAGCATATTCCTGGTGCTGGGGTCTTCCCGCCCCGAGCCCCTAAAAGTTGAATGTCTGTATAGGAATTTTTATTGTCACTCTTCTTTATCCAAATTACGCAAGATCTGAGTTTTAAAATACATCTCTGTTTTTGTTTTTGTTTTTGTTTTTTACTTTTACCATCATCAGAGAGCTGACAGAGGAGAGGTAGTTTTAGTTGTTTTAACTCTTAAAATCAATGAAGGTAACTGATTTGTCGCTATAAATTGGCAAATTCACAACACAAAATTTGTTTCATTTGCGTCACATTGTAACTTCGTGTCCAACATTTTCTATTACTGAGTCATTTTAAAAATGAATTCTGTTTAAGCCCCCTAAAAGTTAAAAATTTTGTCGTATAGAATTAATCTCGCCATATTTTGAGGTGAATATGATTGTTGGGCCATTCTTGTCACAAAAGGGGTATACGTCTTTTTGTGATAGTAATCATACAGAGGTTTGTTGATTCGCAACAACAAGTTTTAGCGCAACACAGCTTTGCAATGTTGAAACAATGTTGCAACAATTCGAAACAATGTCGCAACAATGTTTCAAAGCTGTGTTAAAAATCGGCGTTGCGAATTGGTAGTTGTGTAACAACACAGTTAATCTCTTTCAGTACACCCTCTCTTAAACGTGAACATAATTTTCTGTACTTTTTTTGTAAGCAGTAGCCGGAAAAAAGCTGCCTTTAAACCGCAAAGATCCCTATTTAATAAACTGATTGTTTACAATTGAAGAAAACTGGACCAAAATGCATCACTGAACGCAGGAGGAAAATGTTTCAGAGTTTTGTTCTTTAAAAGTATCCACTTACACGCGTGCGCACATTGGTTAATAAAAAGGTAAGGAATACGAGGTTGATGTTGTCTAGTAAACTCTAATATGTAAAGGTGGCGTATAGGTGTAAATTATTGCTTTATAAACAGTTTAAAGGTGGGGAAGGTGATCCCCAGCTCCCCCTCCCCTAATAAAATACTCCAGTATTAGGATCAGAATGAAGTATTCTAATGAACTTGTAAAGGCTCCCGTTAACTTATGTGACATTCCTCTCAAGTCTGTTCACACAGCACACTGTTCTTTAGATTAAAAGTGACTTTTATTTGTATATTCAGATTCAGACTCTAGTTTGTTGGATAGCTAAAGACCGTTGTCCGTGCTTTGTTAAAAACAGAAACCCTATTAGTTTCTAAGGCAATTCGTATAAGCAACCTTATTCCCAGGGTCCTCTCCATACTCGACCCTCAGAGCAAGAAAGGGAGACCCTGGTCTGGTCTGCTCTCTCACCCCTCCCCTCTCTCTTCCTTTCTCTCTCTTACTTGGAGGGCTCAGAACGGAGAGAACCCTGGGAACGAGAATGTCTTTTCAACTGGTTTAGCATCTTAAAACCATACCTTACAATAGCAGCGATTTTTTTAATAGGTTATTTAACAATAATTACATTTAAAGCTAGAAACCTTGTTAGGAAACACCGTAAGTTTATGAAAAATTTGAATCTGCTTTTCTTAAGCTTGTGGTGGAGGTGTTTCTTCCACGTACATCCGGGACACCGAGTTCCATCCAGTGACTGCATCAGCAGAACCGTAACTGTTGCAGTTGCCGACCCAGAATCCCACGCGCACAGTGCCTTTGTGGATTTTATCGCAAACTCCCTCGACGTGACGTGGGCGGTACAAATTTTTTAGTCTGCTGCCACTTCCATATCTCATGTAAACTATAGCGTCAATAGCTTCTGGAGCCGAGCACTCTGCGCCATTAAAAGTGAAATACCATCGCCTGCAACAGTGGTCGCAGTTATAGATGCGGAGTAGGCCACTCCAGTAGACACGCAGACTTGTGTTGTCCGACGTCTTCTTGAAAATGCATTCCTGTTGAAAGGAAAGACCAACAAAATTCAAGATTATCAGAGTAACCTTTTAATTTTTTTACCCACAGAGAGACAGCTCTGACTAACTTTAGAGTCTATGGATATCTTAAGTTACGACGATTCAAATTATAGTGGCGGATCCAGGGGAGGGTACCGCGTAATCCGTCCTCCCCTCCTCCCTCCAAAAATAGAGGCCCCAAGGGCAGAAAAAGTATTTTTGGAGACCGTCCTCCGCCCCCTTCCCCCACCCCCCCCCCTTATCTGAAGGTCTGGACCCGGCACTGAATTATACCTCTTCAACAACGCTTTCGTTTGGTACAGTGGGTACAAGGTGGGTTAAACTAACACTTTAATTTGTGAACAAAATCCCACGGTATTACCATTCAGAACTGCCGAGGAGTGCTTCTATGTAAAATCATTTGATTGGCAAGATTTTACTCGATAAAACTGTGATATTTTTGGAAGTCATAAATAATTAAAGAAATGATCGGAGCCACAAGGGCCACTGGTTCTAATCCAAGCAAATTTGCGCGAACAAGACCTTCAAATGAAATTTGTTCTTTTTAAATAAAACCCAAGTACTGACGAACTTTTTATTCTGAGGCCAACTTAGCTTTTACCTTGACCAATCCTGAGTCCCTGGAGTCTGCCAGATTCTTAAAAACGCACTGTTTCCAATTACGTGCAAAAGACCCTGAAGCCTCCTTGGGGCCTGAGGGACCTTGACTTCCAGGAGGACCTGTATCACCCTTCTTTCCAGCTTTACCCGAGAGGCCTTGTGGTCCCTTGGGGCCAGGGGGACCTGCTTCACCCTTGCTTCCGCTTGGGCCTGCTGGACCAGTTGAACCTGTACCTCCCCTGAGGCCTGGAAGTCCTTGTTTTCCACGGGGTCCTTCATCGCCTTCGACTCCTCGTGGACCCATAGGTCCTTCGGGTCCGTTGTTTCCGGGTGATCCCGGTGTACCAGCCGGTCCCGCGGGTCCCGGGCTTCCTGGGATGCCCGGTATCCTCGGTGCGCAGAAGCACGCAGAGTAACCACAAGAGCCATGTTGTGAATTCTGTTGAGGAAATTAAGGGCAGAAATGAAAAGAAAAAGAGAGAAAGAGGTCAATACATTATTCATTCTCTTTGATTTAAAGTTAATGCACTTCTCGGGGATGTTTGTTTCTTAAATGGCCTTTGAAGAATAAGTAATTAAATAATTGACAATTAATATTAATTAATAATATTAATAATAATATTAATAATAGATAAATAAAAGCAGATGTAAGCTAAGTACAGTAACACAAGACGCGTGAAGGAGTCTACTTTTGGCCGCTGACACTCTACATGACTCTCACTGCTTGATTCATTCATTTATATATATCAAGTCCATCCAGTTTGTTCAGTTATTCAAGTTCACTGCTAATGATCATTTTATCGGTTGTCCAACTATTCATTTCCTGTTCATTTACATTACTTCACTAGGGGACTATCCATTTGGATTATAAATTCTACCATTAATTTGTATTATTCAGATATTAATTACAAGTGAAGCATAAAACATGGATAGATATCAAAAAACGGGACGGAATTGAAAACGGCGCCAGATGTTGGGACAATCATTCTGACTCATACTTTTATTGATTCCATTCCATTTTATTCCATTTTTTCTAGCAAATGAATAATGCAATCAACGACCATTAACTTTCTCGATTAATCACTGATATCAAATAAACTCTCGATCATCTGAAATTTAAAAAATCAAACTCACCTTGTTGCTGCTGTTTTTACTGTTCGCAGAACACAAAGGGATCAGCAGTAACGGTAGTATCCATAACATAATGGCCGATGGTATCTTCATACAGAATAGCATGATCGCAGAATCAAACTGTGGGATGAACATATTGTTTAAAAATCACCACAAACACAGTATTTTTAATTCTTCCCAGGGAAAATGAATATTTTTACGTGTATTGGCGTATTTTGCAAGCTATACTAATAATCCTCGGGAAAAACTGATGACTACTAGACAAGGTGTCTTTTATAGTTATCGAATTCTTACTCTTTCGAATAAAAAAAAAACCATCAAAACAAATAGAAACAAACATATAACCGGTTACAGGAATGGATTCTACTTTTTTCAGAAGTTAAGAAATATAGAAGAACCAACACGATTATAATCATCTTTTGATCAGCCAATTTCAGGTGGTTCATGAAAACAGGACGATAATAAACTGAAAAGATGTACATCATCACAAAATAGTCCACTGCTAGTAAAATATCTTCAGTTGAAAAACAAACACAACTGAGAAAAGTTGATAATCAAACCTGAGAGGTACACTTCAAATTGGACATGCCCTCTTTGGACATGCTGAATTACATACTGAACTGCCGATCCCCATTACAATATTTATTACATAATTGCGACAAACGTGATCGCATTATAGAAAAGTATGCAACCCGCTCATTATAGTTTCCTAACGGATATTTCATTTTCACTTAAACACGACTCGAGTTTTGCTCAAAGAGGAGTAAACAGCTAAAGCTAAATTTCGGTTAACTGATAAGAGAAAAAATCTCGAAATGAAGGCAAAACTTTTAAAACAACTGTAACGTTTTTTACCAGCTGAGCTATAAAACTTCAAATATTTATTAATAAGTTCTCGAGGCAAAACGAAGAGGCTACAATAAATTGATGTCTAGGCTTTCGTTCTGGAAAAACTGATTAGTTTTAGAACACACAAAAAAGATCGTCCTGATTTGCACATTCAAAATATTTTTTAACCAAATTATGTGAGGAATTAACGTGACAAGGTTGGATCGATAGAAAACTTACCATAAAGCCTTTGTAGCACTTGCATTGGGCAGGCTTGCCTGAGTAAAATAGACCTGCAGTGTGGAAGACGGAAATAAATGCGATGTCAAAGACATTAAAAATGAAGAGAAATCGGCAAAAATAGAAATGTACAAACCTACCTTGCTAAATTTTTGCCCTTCAATTTCTTCTCAACTACTTACTGGGAGATAAAAGAAAACGAATTCTCGTAGGAACGTCTGGCTGCTTGTGGTTTACCCACTCAGCGACTCATCCAATGATATCGTGTCTTTTATTTTTGCCAAAAAACCCTGAAAAAGAAAATTATTGCCCTTTTATAATTGAAAAACAGTTTGTAATTTCTTAAGCATTATATTGTTATAGCTTACCAGCAAACAGAAAATTAACGTCTTTTAAGATTACCGAAAGTAAACTAAGAGATCATTACCTTCTTTGCGGTTCTAAGCAGCTGTGTTTTGTTATTAAGCTTACCTCGGCCTCACCCTCTAAGAGAGCTTCCTTAAATATTCACTACATACACTGTCTTCTTTCATTAAACAACTTTGTAAATTATATTTTCTCTTTATGTTGACTACTGCTGATTAATTTCCACTTCAATTTCAAGCTGACATAGACCGTTGGTCAGAAAACATTTGCCCAAGATATAATAAGCTTATCGTGGTCTTCAGAATGATTCGTTAATATTCGATATCGATGAACAAAATACCTCCGTCTCAAACCGAGTCTTAAAAAAATTCATACAATAATCAGAGACACTCGTTGGTCAAATACCCTTCTTTCTAAGGTAGGTAGATAGAAAAATTGTAGGCGCTATTTGACTCTTGTCCGCCTTTAGCTGTTGATACTGCACCTTCTTGAATAGCAATAGCTCGCCTGGTCCGATTCCACTGAACGTCTTTGGTCAAACTTTGGTTTGAAAATAGAAAATTTCGAATGGACCACAGGTGGATGGTAGTTTATTTCAGTAATACCTCTTAG